>PQWD01002505.1:0-50998 GCA_019425675.1 Leucinodes orbonalis | reverse complement strand
TAGTAGTAGTGATAAAGGGAAAGTGCTCTATACGTTAAATAACACCATCCTTTCTAATTCAATTTAAGTAGAGATCAACGTTGAGTCTCGTTCTAGAAAACGGGCCTAAGATTGTTGAAAAATTAGACATAGAAAACACCCAGACTTATATAAACAGACATGTTGATGCACACAAATGATTAACTGCCCGGGGATCGAACCCGGAACACTTAGTGTAATAGCCGACATCTCAACCAATAACACTACCTGGGTGATCATAGAAGTAGACAGGTTCATCAATTCTGTCTTACTGCTATGCGTCTTTCACATTAAAAATACGGTACAGATTATGACGAAACATGGATTATGAACAAGTCAGAAAATAATTTTAAAGTGTGTTTTGTCTCTGCCCATGCTCTGTGAGAAAGTTTGGGCCCTGGGACTGTGAAAGCTTATTAACTGCAATTAATTAATGTTCATTCCAATTTGATGAATACCATATACGCATTTCATAATGAAGCCATAAAATTAAAAATAAACAACAGATAGATTTACCTATACAAGTAAAGCTTTAATGTTGTTTTCATAAGTACAATAATCAAGTGAATGGAAAACCACTTAACTTCAAAACTACAAACAAACATAAAGCATTCCAGCGTATTAAAACTAATCCCGTGCATCGGTCATTGTGGTGATGTATCCAATATATCCCGCAAACATTCGGCAAACAGCAATTGTAACCTGACCCGCCCACCCTCTATTTTCAATCAACAAAACCGAACAAATGGGTGACATGTCACGTCTTTCCGGAGGTCTTATTCATTGGCCGCTTGCGAAAGAAGACCACTGTAAATTGATCCGCGCAACCACTGTGGTGAGGCAAATAAGATATAGCATTTTGTGCCGCATACTCCGTGTTGTGGGGTTTCACTGACTGGTTATATTGGAAAGGGACTGATATATAGGTCAAATATATTTCCTGTTATAAGTCTTGGAGGCGTTTTGCTACTAAATTGCTTCAGTAAAGCAGGGTCGCTCGTATATATCACAATTACTCTATGATTTTTGTATCAGCATTCTTCATGTGATATATTGTGAAGATTTACAAAGCTTGCAAGTTTTTTCTTTTGAAAAAAGAGTGAGGAAATTAGATGTATGAGTATGAGCTTTCGTTTAAAAGCAGTTAAAAATATATGAAGCGTAGTACGGTAAAAAGTTTAAGTTTGAGGATAATTATTCGATAAAAAACGTTTTAAATTTTAAACCTAGTTTATTTTTATGTTTATAAAAATTTAAAGGCACTAAATTCTATGAAGGAGTATTTAATGTTATGATGACGGAAAACCGTAGTTTCGAAAATTTAGATCCATTGAAGTTTCTTATCATAAGTTAACTATCGTAAACGACGTGTTGAGATATAATATGAATTTTAATTCTAGTTAAAATTGATAAAAAAAATTTGTTATGCGGCATTTTTTTCAGAATTTTGCCGTAAAATATATCTACCAATAGCTCGAGTCTTAATTTTTGTTACGATATCTCAAGCTGTAAAAAGAAAGATGATTATATGCTTCGAAAAGCACGATACTTTATAATTGTTTGCTTTGTAAATGGCGGTCCTAACATACGCACACATCCAAGTACGCGATCCCGTCTGATCGTTCATAAATCATTTGCATAAATAATTAGGATATTTGACTAGCACTTTTACTTATTCATACTTATAAATTGTGACAACGGTCTATAAAAGAGATCTTTAAAAGCCCTAAAAAATTAAAGTATTGTCTATAAAAGTAATCCTTGAATGCCCGAAAAATTAAAGGGCCCAAAACTATATCGGTGCCATGAGATAACTCATAATAATCGTACGTCCTAGAGAAAGAAATAATTCATAAGGTATTACCGAGTTTCCCCCTAAGGAACATGCGGTGTTTGCTCGAAGCTTTGCTCAGGATTTCCTCTCCCGCATTATTATTTTTGTTGAATTAATTCGTATGCTATTTATAAAACAACACGTAACGGAAAGCGAAATTTATGGTTCATTTAAATTGTTTCGCTTTTCTTTTTGTTGTTGTTTCATTAAATTTCTTGCATTGTTAAGGAAACGGAAATTGATACGGACCTCCGCTCTTTGTTCTTTGCTGTCGGTTAAAAAGAAATACGCCAGTTTGCAAACAAACAGTAGAGCTTTTCTTAGTAACAAAATCATAAAAAATACCTTCTTTTACTTCTTTATTTTATACAATCCACTGGACTAAGCTAAGTTATGATAGTTAAATAAGTACCTCGTTGTTTGTTCATTATGAATCATCACGGACCGCTTGTGTTTTTGGCTCAACAGTATAGAAAACTTATCATATAATTTGGAATCTGAGGGTTTTTCTAACTAAATTCAGAAAGAGTTTCTCCATTGTTGACGTTTTAGGGTTGTTATGGATTTGTCAGTATTTTGTTAGAGTGGACTCTACACTGTTGGCCGCATATGGATTCCATAGTTTCATATATGAAGACCATATGCGGCCATTGTCAGTTGTTAAATACGTTTAAGTGCTGTAAGATTTCTTCATTTAGATTTAATTTGTATATTTCTCTATCCGTTTATTGAACATGACTATGGTTTGTTGTCCTTGTACAAAATGTTTAATTTAAATTTAAGATATAATACTTTCAACCAATGTATTTTCGAATTTTCGAAAAATATTGTACGTTATCCGACGCTCTTACGTGAAGGAAAACATCGTGAGGAAACCTTCATGCACGCCTGCGAAGAGATTCGAAGGTGTGTGTGAAGTCGTCCAATCCGCACTGGCCCGCGGACGACTAAGGCCTAATCACCCTATACGGGTAGGCTCGTGCCCCTCGGTGGGCGTTTAATGAGTGAAATGATGATGATGATGATATAATACTTTAAATTGACTTTTAAAAAGGAGGTTACTCCATTCAACCATATATATGCTAATTTTCACTGCACATCTTGAAGAATCACACAGTTAGCATCATTCCGTGATTTGGGCATCTATTTTATGGCGACCTTAAGTTGCCCATTCTCTCATACACCTACATTTTACGTGCCTCGTTACATACGATTTTTTAATTAAAAATGAAATTGTTGAACATATTCTCACTTAGGAACCATAGAATCCTTTCACCTTTTTCTATTTAGGAAATGTGAACTTCCATCGGTTATAGTTTATTCACGAAACTAGATGCAGATCAAATTAGTCGCACTGCGTTCTTGGCGGAGCTGCATCGGCTCAAAGCACTGGTGAATTATTAACTCGACCCCGTTAATGTTTTGTATGCGCCGAATCGAACTGTGAAGGCTTAACACCTATGCCGGCATTGATTGACGTGCACAAATAATTTAATGACAGAGGAGAGAAAGGAAACTAGCTGTTAGTGTGGCCTGAAATAACACGTATATTGCTGCTTATATTTACGTTAAATAAATTCTAATGTCGAACATCACAATTGGTTTGAACTTGAATGTACACATTGTTGTGTACTACACCTCTACAGCGTATTATGATCTTGTATAATGATAAATTTGCTGCTGCATTTTTCCCTAGCTACTTCAAAATGCATGTATTTTTAAATGGTTTTAGGTTATTTTTGTATCACATTGAAGTTATTTCTTTTGTTTCGAACTTCTGTATTTATTAATGAGTTTCGTAAATTAATAAGTACTTTTTAAACTACATTGGCAGCAAGCCTTTATTATGCAATTGCTTTTTCGTTCAGAATAAAATAAAGTTTTTATTAAAATGAAATATTTTGTATCTGTTAAATAAATACAAATACTTTATCAAATATTTAGCTGCAAAATACTAGGAAAGATAAAGTTTAAACGTATGCGTTATGTAGAGTACTATTTTGTTCCCATTAACTATTTGCGCGAACGGAACATTCGTCACGGGAACGTCCAACAAAAACCGCAAAAGTGCTTTTGCAGCGACAATTATTGTCGCAAACTCTCATATTGTGACTGGTATTTTTGAAATTACAAATGATTTAGAATGGTTGTTTGCAAGTTTATGTGTGCAGAGCAACCACCAAACTCGTTATTTAACCATTAAACTATGGAAACATCGCAACAATTACGGCATTTCGGTCGTTATGCAACTTATGGGTTCACGAACACTATGTTGCAAGTCATTGTCCTATTGGGTTTACTGACATAGAATACGTTTTATCACATATAAAGAAAGAAAGACTGCAGGACGTGGTAGGCTTTATAAAAAGAAGACAGAACAGGCCTTCCCGGTCACAGCAAAACTATGGCGAGACAACCCAAATGAGTGGGCCAAATGCGAATTGGTAGACTGACGCGTTTTGCGTCTACTTTCATTATCAATCAATCAATCAGCCAACATTCGTCCACTGCTGAACATAGGCCTCCCCTAAAGAGCGCCAACCATCCCGATCCTGAGCAGCCCGCATCCATCCTCCGCAGGCAACCCTTCGCAAGTCATCAGACCACCGCGCCACAGGACGTCCCACACTACGCTTGCCCAAAAGAGGTCTCCACTGCAATACGTTCCGGCTCCACCGTCCATCGGATCGTCTAGAGACATGGCCAGCCCAATTCCACTTCAGAGTGCCGATCCTTCGCGCAATGTCGACGACCTTAGTTCTCCGTCGGATAACATCATTTCGGATTCTGTCCGCCAGAGATATTCCGAGCATTGCACGCTCCATGGCACGCTGAGCTACCTTAAACTTATAAACCAGCCCTACGGTAAGAGTCCAAGTCTCCTGTTCTCAAGTATGCTGTTTCTGGGCAAGTTCGCTCCATCTTAAAGCACGCCTCTCCTCTAGCATCCTATTGGTAGAGGCATACTCTACGATGGTTTATGCTCAATCATCATGATTACAAAAAAATTACCGCCACCGATTTTCAGACAGCTGTCGGAACTCTACATAAATTTAGTTATTCTCACATGCTTACAGTCTGAAAAGTCCACTATTGAACGCAGGCGTTCCAAAATTACTTGCACGTGTACTGATCCCTAGCTGTTATAGTCAGTTACCCATCACCTTAACATAGTCATTGGTCCATCTGAATAAGAGAATCATACAAATAAGCGTAATACTATATTATATATGTATGCGATCTTGTCCATACGCCTACTCACTCGGGCTTCCTGGAAATCAGCGTCAGGATCTGATTACCGGGCCAGGCACATTTTGAGTTAATTCATTTCAATTGTTTTGGCCATCGTAGCACAGTGATATTACCTTGTAATGTGTTTTCACAATTTTTTTATGAAATTTTATTGCGATGTATATAATAATAAATTATTTATTTCCTTCTTTCTTAATATTTACGAAGACCGGTCTCACTGAGATTTCTTTGTAGTATCGTACTATAATTTTATTTAAGGCACATTACATTCATTTGCTGTGAGCTTTTTGTTCGTATTCCATATAGGTGAATGTTGCTTTGGGCCCCTTATGGTGACGCATGGTTCTAATATAGAGGTAAGGGGCGCGTTATGCCTCATACATCTTGTAGATTGTATTTATGAGCACGGTTTAGATAAAAATAAAAACAAAACGGGTGTTTATTTTTATTTCACACTATCGTATCTTGCATCTCCCCACGGCTATGATGTGCCAGAGGACCTATGCCCAGGGGAACGTTAAAGCTGCTTGATCATCGTTGAAATGTTATCTGAAACTCAGCATTTAGGACCGATATAGGACAGGGCATTACGCTAAATGAGAAAGATTATTAAGTCACTGCATCACAGCTTTGTTGTCTAGGTAATAAAATATTTTTATTTATATTAACAACCCATTTTGGTTTTATGGTTTTGACGTCGACTTAACCAAGGGTTCCGGGCTCAACGCCCCGCAGTACAAACATTTGTAAGAACGAACATATCTTTGTATGGTTCTGGGTGTTTTCTAAGTTTTAAATTATGTATTTATAAAAAAATATACACCTATTTTATTAGTTGTTTAGTACCCATGTTACAGACTCATGCTTCGTTTGGGACTAGCTGGCGCTGTTGAATGAAATGGATATGTGTTTTCATATTTTATTATTATCAGTAAACTTGTCTTAAGGGCAGCATGGCTATGTCACTTGTTTAATTCCTCATAATACAAGTTCCTTGCTTAAATTGGGCTAGATGATGCAGTAATTTAATGTGGATATTATTCATTTCTTAAATGAAGTCTATATAATTATTCACTTCATGAAAAAACATTTAACATAACAATACAGAGGCACAGTAATTCCGGCGACCAGAAGCAATAAACACCGCGACACCCATTAAATCGAATCAAAATGAAACAATTATTCGTACGTAAGCATCGGATATTACCGATGTTAATCTTCGTAAACATGACCGGTTGTGACGGCCTATTAAAGGGTATAACTGGGTATAACCGGTCGTTGGAGCATTTCGTGAGCTGAATCAATGATTGATAAGATCTTGTGATGTACTGTAAAACTTAATATGGCACATCGCAAGTTTTTGTTTTATTTATACTAAAATAATAAAGCTGAAGAGTTTGCATGTTTTTTTTTATATCACAAAAAACTTAAGACGGTAAGGACGCTCAGGTGAGCGGCCTTACCGTCTTAAGTTTTCTATCAGTGATAGTGATACGCTTGACCACGACAGAGCGCCATTGTAGGACACCAACGAGTGATAAACAGGTATTATTCTCCATCAATACCGCTCTGCGCCCGTCACCAAAGACAACCGATGTTAGGTCTCTTATACTCGGTAATTTTACTAGCTTCAGTGTACTCATCCCGAAACACAAAAGTGCACACACTCTTATTTCACAGGACGATTTCTGGCACTGCAGTTCTATCTATCTAGACGTCTCAGTATCGAGTGTACCACCTCATAGTAGTGTGTCCGTTTGAACGCAATAAAGTCAGGATTTAATAACTGGATGTCTTAATTTTATGTTGGATACTCCAATAATTGAGGAAGGCTTTGACCAATAATGCTGCGATCAATAAGAGTATTCATCTTTGAACGCGCTGATCTCAGAAACCGCTCAACTCAGAAACTAATATATTTCGTATTTTTATTTGGAATCAGCTGCTTTTAGTTCAAACAAAGTGTTGAAAATGTGGGAGAATATACTAAAGATAGTAAGACCCAACAGTTGTTACACAACGCCATAAGTCATATTAAACCCTGTTCACACTGCTCAGTTCACACGCTGTGAGAGAAAAAATTTATGACCTAACTTGCACTGTTTGTTCCACGTATTAAGATTGTGTCTGTAATTCGACGATTCCTTACAATTTTGTGGAGCCGAAACAGGTTGCAGCCGATTTGGATAAATATATTGTAGCTCTTTGATTTAAAATAGGGTCACACGGCTATTACAAATATCAGGATGTCAGTCACAATTTTCGCTGAAGTCGCTTATCATCAGTATTTAACTAAAATAAAAAGGCAATGATTGTATCATTGTTATAAGTGCTTTTTAATGCCGTTTCATTCGTATGACTTGTTTTAATTCATTGCATTTTCAAAATTCATTGCATTATCATTTCTAAAGAAACTAATCTCCATTAATGGTAAATGTTTGAGGATCTTACCTTATCACACCAAAATCGTTTTAAATGTGTACGTAAGCAATGCACGTATTAATTATTTATGTACGAGTTGTACAGGATCTGGCGAAAAATGGAGGAGACCTGTGTCCAGCAGTGTACCATGATAGGTTGAAGAGAGAGTTGTAGCTACCTAAAAATGCAATAAAACTAGGGTAAACATTCAGACTTGAAGCAATTTAGACAATATCGTTATTTAGAACCGATCGGGTCGATGGAATCTAGAGTCTTCAGCAATTCACGCAAACTTCTTGGCGATGCGCCAAGGAAGTCGTTCGTAGCCATTGTCATAGATAGACTGTTATAGTTAACTATAGATTAGCTAAAGATGAGCACTCATTTATATGAAATTGCATTTAATTAAGTATGGAAATAGCTAACTGAACTGCCTTCAAGGTCTAGTGGGCACATCGTTCGGCTAGTGACCCGGAGCTCGTGGGTTTTCCTAGTTAAGTTACGTTATTATTATTTTTTTATTGAACAGTAGGCAAACGAGCATACGGATCGCCTGAAGTTAAGTGACACCGCCGCCCATGAATATTTGCAAGACCAGATGACCCAGAAGTTCGTTGCTGGCCCTATACAAACTGAATCGTCTGATTGTCCGAAAAGGTAGATTATTCCTTGCTTCTAAGGGCACGATACGCCGTCGGTCCCGGCTACAATAGATTGTTAGTATCGTAGTCGTTATCAACAACATCCGCATTGGGCCCACACAGTGGGTTACGGCCCAGCCTTCCAATAGCTATGCTCTGCGAGAAGGCCTATGCCCTGTAGTGGGCTGTTATAGGCTGATGATGATTCAGACGATCAGCAGAATACTAGACGTATGAATAAATGAAAGTTGGTGCAGTAATGATGTTCTGAATCAAACGAGATCTATAATGTAGTTTGTAAGGCCCAGCGTGGAATTTGGTTCGCAAATCTTTCAATTTTTCTGAGGGCTCCATAGAGAAGCGGCTTATGTGTTCGATTCTCTGCTGGGCATATATGTCTTTACTGCATTTTTACTGTGATAAAAATAAGACATCTTTTTCTACGGTATAATATTTACATCACACACGATACAAAAAGATCTCAAAACATTCCGTTTAGATATTCACCGAATAGAAAAATGTATATCTGTTTTGCCATAAAATGTTTTGTTTTGGTTTTCCTCCATTACCTCCCTATCAGTAGGCAATAAAGCTCATTTCTTCAATTTATGACTACATAAATAATTCTTTGGGATACAAAATTTTTCCTCTATTTAAATTATCTCAATCAAATTGAGCTTTGTTTTCTTTATTTTTAACATTAAAATTGCAAAAAAGCTGTATATTAGAATGGTTTCGAATGTGCTGGAAATAATTTCAGTAAATTCGCCCTAATTGAATAAATGACCTGTAGGTTTCTATTCCTAAAGCTTATTTTAGGCGAAAGAAACCATTATAAGCACTTGATGTAAAGACCCATTATAAGCACTTGACGTACTAACTTTAAGATCTTAAATGTAGTTGTGTTCATTATATATCTTACCATCAGGTGAATCATATGTCCGATGGTCAAATTATGAAAAAAAAAATTCTAGAAAGTTTACTTGTACGACAAGATCATGTCTGTCAAATTATAACCGTGCTGACTACCCATTGCACCCACGGGATTTGTTTTATTATTTTCACTTTATTAATCGAATATATTTCTTTCAAGTTTTAGTGATTTCTAATAAAAATAATCACTGGGATAAATATACTGTAATGAAGTAGTGTATATGAGTCGATTTTAAAAAGTTCGAAAGCCTTACTTTCTTATCTTGAAACCACCTCTAGAGTATCCTCTTTCCAACAAAAAATAAATCATTAAAATCGGTGTATAAACGACGGTGTATACACGAACAAACACAAAAAAGGGATTCTCCTCGATTTCTCTGGTCTCCTTCTTTAGACCCTGACTTCCTTAAAGACCACCTCTGAAGTATCCTCTTTCCAACAAAAAAAGAAATCATAAAAATCGGTTCATAAACGACGAAGATATCCGCGAACAAACATAAAAAAGCATTGTCGAACCATAAAAAACCTTTCATTCTTCTACATTTAAAAAAAAAGCAGTTTCTCTAAAAAGGCACATACTCAGTGGAAACCAGTGTCGATGCAACACGAGGCGACTCGACCTCGGTGCCTCGAGTGGGAGAGAGCACTACACTACTCTCTGTTTATTTCCACCAATTCAGTACCTACACGCCATCAATTGTAACATCGACACCAATTGATTCCAGCAGCCACGCGAATGTTGCGTGTTATCATTATTCAACTTTTAATCTCTTTATATGACGCTTTTCGTTTTAAACCGTTCCTTCCTTATTCCTGAAGACAAATAATTTAACTTCTTATTCTATGAATTATTTGCTTTTGTAGCGTTCAAGTGTCCTAAAATAAAAATAAAAAAATATTCAACCTGTTTACTCACCACGCGATCCATTAGTCTCGTTATGAGGATAAAACAGAGATGTTTAGTCTGAGCTCTGATCAATAGCACAGGTACTCCGATAAAAATGTTTTTCTTTCGTTAATAATGGGAGAGTATTTATTAAAGTATATAAGGGTCCTCTTATAATACTCATCTTAATAAAACACGCTCAGTATCGATTAATTGCCTCTTGAGTTTAGCTCCTTTTGTTCCTGAGTTTGTTTTGATGAAATTGATTTACGGCCAACAATGCAGTGATTTCTAATTAAATTTCTTAGAGCGAATCTTTGACTTACAGAATTGAAGTGTTCTATGAATTTTAAGTATTGTGTTTTTGATACGCAATTTCTATGCTAGTTAGATTGCTTTAAACTTATTTTACGTTCAATTTATTTAATTAAAATAAAAATAGAATGAATCAACCAATAGAATAATATTGTTTTAAGAACCGACAAATCACTAACAATATTCAAAATTCAGTTACTTTAAAATTATGCTATTTAATCTATATGAATTTATCTTTCAGCATTTAAAAACTGTTTTGCTTTGGAATGCAGAGTAATTCATAAGATTAACCATAACGTTTTGTATGGTTTCTGTAGTAATGTATTCTTAAAAGTATTTGTACTTTAATTATTTCCAAAAACAACAAAAATTTCGAAACGAAACCAAGAGACTGTGATAATGAAGACAAAACGCGGCGTCCACTCCACTGGCCCATGTTCCTGACGTTTCATTTTTCCGCTGACCATAATTCGCCGGAACCGGGTCGAAGCAAATGGCCGAGATTTGTTGCATGTCCAGAATTTAATTGAAAGTACAGAATAAGTTCGCCAGCTGGATATTATTACTTATGAAACTGGCGCTAATACATTGCTTGCAAACTAAAATGAACCCAATGCATCTAAGTCACAATGCATTACTGAAATTGTACACTTGTACAGAATCGACTCGACAGCAAGTTCACAAAATATTGGTGTAATTTTCATATTTTAATAAAGTTATAATATTTTCCATTAATATTAGGAAAATAGCAAATATTGGCAATAGGAATATTAGCCTCAATATGACTGGAAAATAACAACTGTGTATTTTATCGCTAAGCCGATCGTGAGCAGCTTAATTCCAAATCAATTACTGAACGAAGTAATTTCCCACTCTAGGTAATGAGTGCCTAGCGTTCCCTGGAGGGACCCTTATTTCAATCAGTCAGTCATAAAATAAAACAATGTTATTATTAGTGGATTCCCAAATATACTTATTGACACTTGTATTTTTAAATTCGTTACACAATTTGCTGTTAACATTTGTACATAAATATCGCTTTCGTATCAAAAGCGTTATTGTCAACAATTCAAAAGTCAGATCTATGAACATAATATACAAACTTAATATCTAACAGTTCGCTCGAAAGATTGAGTTACTTGTTAAGCAAGAAACTAATTCAAAGTTTTAGCGATACTTATTGTCAAAATTTGTGAGTAGTTTGCAAACGAGATTGAGATCCTGCTTTTTTAAAATATAATGATTATCTTATTCTATTATATTAATAGATAGGTTGAAGAGAAAACAACAGATTTTCCATTGTTCTGTTATTCTTAGCAGGCAATAGATTAATTTTGCAGAAACTTATTCAAAGCAAATTCAAAAGCGGTCAGTAAATTTTGATACTTTTATTTATCAAAACAAATGTTTGAAATTAGAACTATTCTAAAGGGACACACCAAATTACATGCAAGTGTGGTGATTGTGGTCGTATTAACGCTTCATGGCACGTTCGTCGCACCACTGGACGTTGACCATCGTAGGTGCCGCCTCAGATTATGTACTATTATGGAAAAGTAAGCGGTTGTACAGATAAATTAGCTATTAGCTATTTTAAAACTTAAATTTACAAATATGGTTGAAAAAGAACAAAAACCAAGGGAAACAGGACAAAATGGACTTTTGCCATATATAGATAAAAAAGAATCGTCTTAAAAGATTTGATTGCGAATTAAAACACTTTAATAAGAGACCATTGTTGAAGACGCATAAAGTTCTTCAATAAAATACCACAAAATTTTGCTAATTCCCTTTCACCAGTTTAAAATAAAGGTTTAAACATCCACAAAAAAAAACATTTTTAAAAAAAATATTTATAATCAACTTATTTCTCATTAAATTTAAAAGGACATAATTAATTATATAAATAATGATTAAGAAACAAAAGAAAAAATCAAATATAACTCACTAAAAATAAAAATACATCTGAATTTCCACTCGTCAAACATATATTGCTGCCTGGAAGACAAAGCAGGATACCATCGGCATATTTTGTGCCCTCGAAAGTTGAAATCTAAGTCTTAGAAAAAGCAATTTTGAGTTTGATTTCAGCCTATTATTGGTTTACGAAATTCAGTTCTCGCACAAAAGCATTGAACGCAATTTTTATAAATTAAATAACGCAAAATAGAACATGAATTTATTTAATGAAATCGCTTGTCCATAGAAATAGAATTTATTGGCAGTTGAACGGAATAGCGCGTTCGGATAAAAAAAAAAAGCCTTAAAATATGGAATAACGCTTTATCGTCATATCGTTTAGTTTAAAAGACAGACCTTTCTACTAAAACTATGTTAGTCAAACTAAAATAATGCCAGATTTTATTTGAGAGCAGATAAAACAAAGGATACGCATTACTCACTAGTCTGCATTTACTCAAGCAATAACTAAAAGATAGGCAAAATCTTCTATCCATTTCACAGTGCGGAATAAAACAGAAATTCTGAAATCCGTTTAGTCCGGTGCGACGTTGCCGGTCCGCCGCGCTCGTACTGCCATCTGTCGCCGCAATAAACTACAGCGTTGCCGTTATGTTCCCGGCGTTGGGCACTAAGCCGATTCGCCGATAGCATCGCACTTTTTCCCGCGGAAACTTGCCGACTGGCTTCGAGTCTTTTGATCTATGCACTGTGCGTTTGTGATGTTGCCAGTTCTTAGTAGTTAAATATACTTGTACATGGATAGAGAAAATTCTTTATTTCACACAAAATAAAAAGATATACATTTAACAGCAATGTTTGCAATTTAGGCGGTTTTGTCGTTTGAAGTGATCTCTTCGAGACTACCTCAAAAATCCTCAAAAACCTTGTATTAAATATGCTTTGTGTTATAAAACGGACGACGAACTTAAAAGAAATCAATCATATGTCTGTCTGTCAATCGCCTTGAATATTATTACGTTAACCGTTGCAAATTTACCATCTCATATTATTACGTTAACAGTTGCAAATTTACCATCTCATATTTTTATGAATACCATCAATATTATGGATACATACATTTTTGAGAGCTCAAAGCCTTATTATAGCCTTATATAGCTGTATTAAATTTTAGCATTGCACATTTTGTAGCTGCCGTTTTTAAAATAAATAAGTATATATTTTTATACATCTTACATTTGTGGTTTGTTTCTCCAGATTTCCTTTGTAAGAAAAGCCGATTACAGTACATAAGCTTGTCTCGTCTTTGTTCATAATGAACAATTCTTCTTGGAATAAGAAAAACCTAATACTATTATCATTATTGTAGAATTCTTCTTTAAACTTATATTAATCTGTGAATTCATAGTGCAAAATACTATAATTGTAGTTGTATTTGTAGATCTTATACTTGTATATGGGTAGTATAAATTGAATTTTACGATGTATTTCAGTTATTAATTACAAAACAGTGGATTTTTTTTATTGTTGAATAGAAAATGAAGAAAAGATATAATATTATTTTTGAATTATACTCTACATTATTCTTTTTACTATGCTTTGCGTACTTTTTTTATAAAATAATAAAATATATATTATAAATTATATGTACCTTTTGGTTTATTTTACTGAATTAAGGAATTAATAAGAGATACATTTTCATTCAGCTCGTGTAACAATATACATTAATTTCCAAGTAGACCTTATGCTTAAATCCATATTTAGCTGCTCCGTGTTTTATCGACAAATGAAATGCCTGGAAGTTTGTTTCAAACTTTTGACTACTCGGCTAGTCGAAGTTTCAAAGAAACGTTAGCCATATCGTTCAAGATATTTACTGCTACATTTTTTTCGCATTTATACACTTTTACAATGCCGCTCGCGAAAGTTTGTACACGAAACTCAAAGGTTCTACTTGTTAAATGTTTTATCGATTGGGTTCCTTATTAAGAAATGTTTATAGTTTTACAAATTACTTGGCTCGAAGACGAATAATGTTTGAGGACAATTTTATTAATTAAAAGCTTTAAATATATTCCACGTGTACCTTAAGAATTATCCACCTTTTTCTTAAATTATCCAATATTCTTCTGAAAAACAAACATTTTAATATTTTTTCATTAAAATACAGTAACTGACTCCGTGGATTAATGGTTTTAGCGTCGATTTTAAATCACTTGATCCGGGGGCAGAATTCAGCAAGTAAAAATTACGTAACATGAATAGGATTGTGTCCTAAATCTGTACCACGTAGTAGAGACTGTACTATATTTTATATTACTGGTGTCAGAGTATGCGCATTGCGTCAGCATTTTATAATGCTGTCGTCGTCCAAAGTCAACGTTGGCAACCCAAGTGACAAGTTTACAGAAACATTTTATATTTGTTACTTTATTGAACGCGCATGTTGGGGCTGGAGTTGTTTTAGCAAGTAGTCTCTGGTTTTCAATTTTTAATTTTTTGCGTTGCCAAAAGTTCTGCAAGTACAGTTTTCATATTTTATAAATACATTGATTTGATTAATAATGTTTCTACTGTAATCTCGAATAAATTACTTCACCATTACCAGTGTTCACAAAGTTCTTAGTACAATATTATTAATGAGCGCCAAAGTAAATAAATAAAGATATAGGAATCAAAAGTGTTATACATAATAATAATGTTTCCCTTATGTTCCGTATTTATTTTGTAATTCAGTATAAGAAAACTTCAATCTTATTTTATAATTTCCACAAAATCGAAAACACGTGTTCCAAAACATCTAAGCATAAGTCCACAAAAAACTAAATAGCAGATTTAATCGCGCGCTACCGCCACCAGATGTCGCGCTTGTCACAAAACAATTCGAATGAATAAATAACCAACACTAACACGAGTATGCGTGCAAGTTAAAACAACATGTTACAACGGCCCGATCTCCCTTTGACAAGTTAAAAAATTCCATTAATATGCAAAAGCGGACGGTTGTCCTCTGCAAATATAATAAAATCATTAAGTAATGTTAATTCGCTTAGTGACCACGGTAAATATGATGAAAATATGCAAATCCAGTGGAAAGTTGGCGGGTTGACTAGTTAAAAAAATTGTACGGTCCAGTTACTCGAAGGTTTGAATTTTGGCATTTTAAACGGAGTATAAGTAGAAATATCCATGATAAGTGGTATGCAATCAAACTTACTGAATTATGAAAACTTTTACGTGTTTTATGTAAATTTAAATGAGGGAAATTAAATACAATTTAAACAAACAAATTTTACTTTTGTCTGGCGCAAAATGGTGGAGACCTATGTCCAGCAGTGGACTGCAATAGTTGAAGAGACAAATACAATTGTTAATACAATAACTAACTAGAAAACAAATTCGAAATAAATGAACATTGTATTAATAATTAGAATAATCAATAGTTGTCAAGCCTCAGGCAGAATATAATGTGTATCAATATTCACTTATGACACACCTTTCTTAAAATGTATTTTGTGGAAACAATTATTTTCTATTCTTTATTAACGGTGTATTTGATCGTTAATTCATGTGTACAGTATAGTTAATGTTATTAATTTAGATCTCTGTTCGAATCCCGCAGGGAAAGCGAATAGTAAAAAGTCACTTTATACGGCTTTTGATATTGCATACTGAATCAAATGATTGCCGTCGATGCCGACAACAATCTTAGGGTCATCATCATCATTAACTCATAAACGCCCTTACCGAGGGACACGAGCCTACCCGTAAAGGGCGATAAGGCATTATCCATTGACGGGCTCGGTGCTGATTGGCCTATTTCACGCCCTTGGATCTCTTCGTAGGTGTGCGCAGGTTGCTTCACGATGTTTTCTTTTAACTTAAGAGCATTAGTCGTTATTTGTACAACATATTGATATTAGCCGTAACTTTGTAATTCTGATATCAAACAACTTTAGGATTTATCGCAGCATGATAAGTTAAGACACGTGACACGCACTGTCACACTAACTTGCGGATCCAGCGATTTATGTCGGTAATTTAAGTTATCTCAAGAATGGCATTTTGTTATAATTTTTATCTCTACGAGGGATTTCGGGTATCTCTATTGCCCGTTGTGTGAACTTTACATTTGTGAATAAATTCCACAACAAACATTATTTGGGATTAAACCTAACAATACAATAACGGTAATCCTACGTTAATTGTTAAGAATTTTATTTCTAATATATATAATAAGGTGTAATATTATTTCTATGTATAATATGTACGTATTTACAAAAAAAAATGTATATAAGTATGTTTATCCGTTGTTTAGTACCCATAATACAGGCTTTACGCTTAACTTAGAGCTAGAAGGCGCTGTGTGAATGTCAGTGGATATTTATTATTATTATTTCTTGTGAATTTCCTAAGAGTTCAATATACTTTTGCAACGTTATAGTATGAAATAAATATAAAATGTTCTTGTTCTGCTTGGTTAACAACAGTCACCGTATAAATTTGATATCTGCCGATAAAATTTCTATTTGCTATAACTCAGACCACAACTTTATTTAAGAGGTTATTGCTGTTAAATTTCCTCTCAATACAACATAAAAGCAGTCTTATTTCCTTAATACACCGCGACGGACGTCATGGTAAAAGATAATGTCATGAAAATGTCGAATTTACGAGGCAAGTGTAAAATGTAAAGGCGAATGTACTTGTTTGTGTGTGTACGGCATTATGAGGGCGTACAATAATTTAATGTCACACGATATCGTTTGGAGCATCTTATTCGTAACATTTCAATGCGTTTCGGAGTTTATTTACTGATATCAACAATAGAAACGTGCGTATTTTGTATAAAGTTATGAAACTTGTGAGTAACTAATTTAAACATCACATACTCATTCAATTAAAAGGTCTCAGTTTACATTTTAAAGTAAAATCGCCGCCAATTGTTTTCTTAAATCATGGAAAAATGAATATTTTAAGCTTTCACTGCAGTAGAGTTGATATAAGCAGTGTGTCTATATCTATTAAGTAAACAAACTATGCAATAATATAATCTTTGAAAAGTTAAGATATCGCTTTCAACCTAACATAAATACCATGTGTGGCTTGTAGGGCGAATACTATTGACATTTTACTCTAGTAGGTTTCAAGAAAACGGAGTATTTTTCCGAAAATTCAAAAACAGTAATAATTAAATCGTATAAAACACAAAATAGTCAAACACCAAGCTATCACCCAAGTAATCCATTAAGTAAACTTGAAATATAGATACAAGAACCTAACTTAAAATAAAATGGTAAGCTTATCTGGCATGTGTCCAAATGTTACCCGTTTTCGCGTTTCATACCTTTTAATGACACAAGAACGATTTTATGTAAACCTGCAACATACAAAATTAACGTGATAAACGGTTTCTTGATCTCAGTGCAAACTAAATTATTACTGCATCATATTAGTTTTACCAAAAGATAGTGTTTGTTATCTAGGAGAGATTCAGCATCTCTCAGGTAATTTTTTTTATTTGTCAATAAATACAATTTGTTTATATAGTACATTATTTGATACATTTGTACATCACAACTCAAACAATATTTTTTCGCTTGCTACCGTCAACACCGCCACATACCACTCGTTCGGCCAATCAAGGAGCCCCGGCTACTACGACATGAGAGTTAGAGCGTTAAGTATAATGAAGAACGGGTTATAATGCTATGTGTCAGTGCAGACGGCAAGCGGTGCGTTAACCACTATGACTTAGAACTTAAATTTCGTATAACAATTGTTTACATATGCGGTCTCAGGTAAATACTTTTAGTTCTGTAAACCAAATCGTTTCAGTAGCTGTGAAAACTAATGCCTTTGCTATCTTTTGGATTGCTTCTAAAACGGGTGATAACTATTAGTTTAAATGAGACATGTTTATACTAAAATTAATATGTTTTGGACGAAGAACATGAATTAAATGTTATAAAATAATAAAAAAGTAAATTATAACCATGTGTGGACTGCTAAACAAAGGTCTATCCAAATAGTTTCCACGCGGACAGATTCTTATGTTTTACCCAGGCTATCTTTTACCTTAATCAAATTATCATAAATTTACGCTTTTACATAGGTATATTCACAAGTATAACTCTGAACTAACACTAGCTTTTAAGTGGCCTACATATAAATCTGACTTATCTTAGTCCATATTTAACCCTTTGACCGCCAATGACGCCATAAGGCACCAGACACAATAGGAAATCTATTGTGTTTGGAATCCCGGCGTTCAATGGGTTAAAGACATTTCAATCGTCGTTAATTCAGCGAACCCATGTCTCAACTAAAATTAGTAGCAAACATTAAAAATATATTAAAAAAAATCACGATACCTCCTTTTCAGAGTTTCATAACGTATATTACGTCACATGACCGTCACAAAAGGCTAAAATACGCCAGTCATTTTCAGCCGTACCGAATAAAATGCAAATTTACCTTTGTCCTGCCCTACGCTTTGTAATGGCAAAAAAATAAATTAAAAAACCATCGCGTCCCTATCAACTATCAGTATGTGTTGACATGATTTTGCATCACAAACGGTTTATCTGGATCTAGGCAGACTATTTTTTAATGTTGTGAAGTGATCGGGACGGCCAGTTCGTTCACCTGATGGTAAGTGATACGCCTGACCATGACAGAGAATTAAAGGAAACCAATAACCGTGTAAAGTAATATTCGCCGTTAATACCGCACTGCGCCCGAAACCCGAGACGACGTATGTTAAGTCTTTTATATCGGTTATTTTCACCAGCTACAGTCCCACGAAAATCCCACAATATCATTATTAATCAGCCAATTATGACCTGCTTAGGGCACAGGCCTTCGCGCACATCATAGGTATGGACAGAGACAAAATGTATAACAATCTCTACGGGACGATCTGTACCGTTGAGACCTACTAGACGACTCAGTACCAATTCCACCCTAGTGAAAATTACAAACTTTTCCGGTTTTTTGAATTCGTTACCAGTATACGAAGTCTCGCTACGTTACATAATATTTATGGTTTAGGCCATCACCCCCGTGGGATCCAGTGCGTTTGTACATGTTAAATGTTCCCCGTTTGGAATGGCATGAGTTCACGTTTAGTTAGTCGTAAATATTCGTTTATCATGGAAACTGTATCAACGGTTTGAAACGGAATTACGGAGGTTCAACTTCGGTTTAAGAGTTGAGAGGTTGATTCCAAAATCAAACTAAAGAAAGAAATAAAAATTTATTGACCAGACACGCAGATAAAAAACGGAAGGGAAATAAAATAAAAACATATGTAATATAACAAACAATAATGAGGTATTGAAACACTTATTGAATTGATTACATTTTAATGACTATCGATATGCTCACCCACATGGCGAATCTTCACTTTTTTATAATAAAATATATATAACATGCTCTGTTGATAATCTATACCGTGACTTGATAGTGTTGTTACTCCATAAATAATGTATGAAAATAAGTCGATAATATGTTAGTTTAGAAAAAGTAACTCACTCAGTTCATCAATCATTAATATACTTTAAAAAAATGCTGCAGAAATTACGAATCTTTATAATTGAATGTTGTTTTATTACAATTACCATGGCAGTAGACTTACAAACGCTCCATAGATAGTATATTTTGTTGGTCAAATGCAGTTTGTAGTACGAGTATAAGTGCAAGGCATGTTACACTGGTTGCTTAGCTAGGGCCATTACATCTCGTTAGCTGCGTGCTATGTGGCCTATCCACTGACGCTTGCAGGTTTATATTATTTGTTATATCGTTGACCAAAGTAAACAATATTATATTTAATTTGATACTTTGGTCTCATTTGAGCGTGTGTTAGGTACATACTTACAAAAGAGTTCGCAACAGTAAGTGATTTGTAAAACGAAAAGCATAAATGCTACAATGGAAGAAACAGTTCGTATTCATGTATCCAACTCACGAGCTGGGACTTAAGTATCAACGAAAGAATGTAATACAGATTTTTTGTACAAACTTCTTCGCATTTTCCATAAGAACCACTTTTCTGTTATCCATATAAGCAAATTGCCACTATAATTCAAAAATTCATCTTTAAAAGCTTCTGCACACCAGTGGGTAATTTCATCTCTTTTTTTTTGTTCTCGTCAAAATTTTTCATTTCATTTATGACCAAGTGGATCCCGCAAATTACTGGGGATTTTCCTTTTTTGGCTCTCTCTAAAATTGCCTACGTCCACTTAAAGATATTAAAGGCGGAGACAAAGAGAGCGAATGTACGTTAATCGTAGAATACTGGTTCGCATTTTATTTGACTCTCTAAACTTTTGATATTGAATACTATTGGAATTTTCCTCGGCCTTTTTGTTTTAATTAATTATAGGCCTTTTTTGCTCAAATTTACGCGATGTTCAATTAGGAATGTGCTATTATTTTTCATTTCATTGGAATGCAAATAAGCAGGTGAATCACCTGATGGTGTAATAGAAGAGAAAGAATCAGTACGTTGCCAGCCATTTAGAGTCTTAAGAAACTACATGAAAATGGACTTTGAGTTTGAGCATTATAGTTTAAGTTTCATTGTCTGTGGAACATCCACAATTACAATGACCATCAAAAATCTCCAGCCATTAGATACACGTGTGTCGCTTCCATACAGTTATTCAACGTTTCATTTAATTTAGTTATTATGAAGCTGTTTTTTAATGACTGGTAAAGGTTTGAATGGTTGTATTAAACCATAATCAAGCATTAAACAATGTAAAAGAAAAATTATAAATTATGCTGACGATCCATTTGGTGTAATGTATGACACGTCGGCTCTTACACCAAGGGTTCCGGGTTCAATCCCTAGGCAGTAACATTTGTGTGCATGAACATGTCTGTCTGTATTGATCTGGCTGTTTTCTTTGTATTCTTTGTATTAAATGCTAGAGTTTGGAACTAGATGGTGCTATGTGTATGTCAGAAGACATTTATTTTAGATATTTTGATCTATCGGCAGCATTTTCCAAAGTTCCCATTTCTCATACCACTTAGTTTGTGTAATATTCAATTAGGAAGCTCGGTTGTTTTCAAAGAGCTCGTTAAACGTCCCCGGTTGAGTCAAAGGCTGTAATGCAGGTCTATTAGAAATGTTGATGGGCGTTTGTCGTAGCCCGCATGCTATGTCAGCCATATTGGAATCAAAATTCCATTAATGGCTGTTGAGGCAACATGATTGATAGTAACAGTGTCCATGATCCTTGGACTGGTATTTGGAAATTGAATTGAAAAATGTTAAACGAATTATATGTATCGTATTGTAACAAATAACATTGAAAAACGTAAATAACGATACTTAAAACAAAGAAGAAATACAGCTTAACTGCTTTATTAATATAAGTATACGTATGGTCACATATATCGCAGAACCGATAGCCGTTGGAGAAGACAAGTTCTGAAGTGGAGTAGTGTGGGACGCCCTCTGGCCCGATGGACCGACGACTTAATTTGTAAAAAATCATTCCTTTGTTGTTGAAACATTAACGAATTCTAATTTGAGCTTTTGATGTTACAAAATTTTTGTGGAATTTTAAAGCATTTGAAATAAAAAAGGCTGTTTGATTTTCATATAACAGATTTATTATTATGAAATAGCACAAGTTAAAAAAAGCCGTGTTTATTTTAATTTTGTGTTGGCAAATATGTGGATTTAATAACATGTCAAATTGAATTTTTAAAGCGAGTTTATAAGATGAGCGTTAATCCATTCAACTCTATTATTCTAGCAAAATAATACAATTCAAACAGTTATTTATTAATATATAGTTCCCAGCTGCAAATAGCAGAAATGTAAATGCCAAGACAAAGCATAAATTTAGTGCCAACTAAGATAAATGTATGCAAAATTGTAACTGTGAAACAGGTTTCGTGTACTAGTATACTATTATATTACTTCAAATATAGAATAAATTCAATGCAAAAAATACTCGTATATCATAATTTAAACGATTGATGAAACCGCAATTTGATAGTTTTGATTTCGTTAATTTAGAACTTGTGATATGAACACTTCTGCTTCAACCTATGGCAGCCAATAGATATCTAGATAGATGTAGGCATCTACTTCAAAGTTCGTACTTACTATTTATGAAAATATGCTTCTAAATAATAATACTCATTTCAACACTCAACTGCTGAATAAATGGAGTTTTCTAAAATTTAATTTTGGTTCTCGATTGGAATCGGAATCGCTTTATAAGCAGGATTAGTAATAAAATTTCGCCCACTTTTGTAGGAACCTGAAACGATAAAATACACTAAACAATAATTGTGATACACCACAGCGTAACCAGTCACAGTTCTTATATAATAAAACGCTGAATAATCCTAAAGATTCAAAACCTGAAGATGAGAGTTATTTCTCAGCCAATTCTCAGCAATCAAAATCCGATACTATTGTTTTAAAAATCGATTCGAATGTCACTTTGAATGAACAGCACAACTTCGGCGAGAACAAATGATACGGGCCGTGACACACGATAGCAGGGCTGAGCGTACATGTTCAAATCAGATGGGGGTGAAATAACGTTCATTTGAATTGTTTGCGTATACGGGCGAAATTGAAAGACACTGAGGTTTCATTTGTTTTATCTATTTATTCATAATATCTTATGGAACGTGATATTATGAATAAATAGATTCAGATCCGCCATTACTGGAACAGCGTATCAGGTTACAGTCCGAATGAACTTCACCAGTTTCATATTTTGCTTTATAAAATACAATTTTACTTTAGCAAACAGGAGTAATCTGTTCGCTAAGGTTCAGTACGGTAGTTAGAAGCGAAACCGACTAAAACATCAAGCTAAAACTCGTGTAGTAAAACAAATATAGCATTTTGGAGATTCCGAAAATATCCTCTTTCACTGTAAAGACGTATTATATTTTTAAATCAGACCATTTATTGTTCCTACCTTCACGTACAGTTGGTAAAAGTATATTTCACTGGCATACCGCCCGGAGCCCGCTAGTTTTGCGGAATTTATTTGCTTTACATGTTTCTTTGATAAATATCAAACGCTTTATCCTACGTAGGCTTTAGTAGAGATAACTGGCGGTGCTAATGTCCTTTACTTTGATGTTTTCCTTTATTTCCCTCGCTATTGTTGGATATTATCCCCGCCACTCTTGCTAAGCTCATTTTGTTTTTGCTATCATTTTTGCTTACATCGTTAGGAGTGTGTTCTTAATCAAACGGATCATGGTTGCTATGTAACTAAATGCGTAAAGAATTGGAAGCTAATTTAGGAATAGAACATTTCGTATTTGCTTTTTCGTAATGGTTTTGACCATCATTATATAAAAAATATTAAGAAATAAATTCTAGAACACGAGAGCGAGAAAAAGTAATATTTTAATTTGAATTATGTAGTACGATTAAGTAATATAACATTATTGGCTTGTATAGTAATTTGTAGCATTATTAAACAACTCATCTCACTTCCAAGCTTACAATAGATATTCCCTGTTTAGTAAAATTAGTTGATTTTCAAATGATACTGCAAAAAAATAAATACAAACCATCTAAATCGATGCTACTATCGACTTTTAGAAAAGGTTCGGCTACGTTGAAACAGTCAAACTTTAGTCCTTCCTTTTATTCCAGTTTTAGCAAACAATCAAACTGTTTGTTTTTCTTCTAATAAACTACCTTTATATCGATTTCTGGTTTATTAGTTTTGTACGAGTAAACTTCACAAAGCATCTTCACAACCACAATTCTTACTGCCGAACTGAAACTATTACATGAAAAATAATATGTCTGTAGCATTATAGGGGATTTTTTTTAATAATTGTAATTTCTTTAAAGACATACATAGATAAGATAGCATACCTATTAGTATTTTTTCCAAATAACAAGAATCACATTACTTAGGTACTTTAATAGACGTTTTGAAAAATTAACAAAAATGTTTGAAAAGTCACACGAAACACAAAAGACTACCCATAATTAAATTGTGTTAAATGATCGTAGTTCTTGTAAATAACTATTTCGAGAACAATCAGATTTTACAACTAGTATTCCAAGAGAAAATTCCCACATGCAAATACCTTGTATTCGCAAAGTCGAATTACATAACGTGTTAACGAACGGGCAATGTCTATGCAGTATTTACTCTGTGTAGCTCCAGCTTCGCACGTAATCAGCACGATCCAGCCAGGTAGATCAGACAATTACCCATTCAAGAACCCAGTCTCCAAGTAGGGTGCCCATTGGTGCCGCAATCTCCACCTTGCACCGTTTAATATAAAGTCTATAATACAACAGCTATGGAAATGAGCTTTGCAAAAATCAATCTAAATATCGAACTATTGAACCGCAAATACTTTTGACAAGTTAATTATAACTTTAAAGTATAAGTTTGTATTGCCCGCCAAGTAAGCTCAAAATTTGAAATTGTTGAATATTGTTTGAAGCGAAAGTGATTTCGGGGCAATTACGAAATAAATGGTGATCAGGTAAGTACGCAAGACGCTATTTACAGAATATATTTTTTTGCAAAAAAAGCTTATCTTTAGGTATGTCGTTGTAGTATTAATTTCACATTGAATTATTTTTTTGTCTGTATTTAAGTAGAATTAAATATGAATAATATCAGTACATGGTATAGTTTGTAAAACTTATGATGTACTTCCGAATTATATTACCTATGTGTGTAAATGAAATGTTCATAAATAAATGAATACATTCATTCGCATTACAATATATATATATTTTTAAATAAATTTTATAACGACCATATTTTTGCTAAATCTGTTCATGTTTTCTCTAACACATTTATTTATTAGGCATAAAAACGAATCAGATAATGAACACTAAAAGATATCTTTTTTATTAACAATTTTATCAGGTTTTAAAAATGTAGCACTAAGATAACGGGGGCAAAGTTGGGATGAAATATGTCCAGCTGTGAACTTTGTATTAGGATGGCATAGGTGAATGCAAAACTGATCCTGGACTTGGTATGTAAATGCCACTTTTTATGCCAGTTTCGCTTAGACAAAGATTAAGTAATTTAAGATATTTATTATTTTTTTAACAGCAAAAACTTTGTCAATACATTTCAGCCAAGCCTTTCATTGTACTGAGAAGTTAATCGAAAGGAAACTGCTCATTTTCTGGCGTTAAAGCGCGATGACGGCGCAATTTTCTTGTTTAGGCCGGTGATAAATGGCGGATGATTAATGATTACAACTCTTTTAATAAATATATCGCTGCTTTGGTACAGTGTTGCTGGGTAGGCCAGTTTAAATGGCTTTTACTTGGTTTAAGTTGGTCAACTGTGGACGTTTCTTAATGTATTTGGAAAGGTCTTCAATGTTTTTTGTAATCAGGCGAAATTTAGATTTGAATAGTGCTTTTATTTCTTTCTCCGTATTTTCCTTTGCAACTTCAAATTTATTTGATATATTTTTCTGTATTCCGAACGAGGCGTTAAAGCCCTACAATTATCTATGTACTTCGGAGAGGTACTCTAGCAGTTTACGTTTTGGCTTTAGGGCTGTTCTAATTTTTAGCATTGGGTTAGGTTGAAGTTAAATTATCATAATATGAAATTTACTTAGTGCTGTTTCGTCAGTTTCAATAAACATAATTAAATATTTTTTGTCTCTCAATGTTGTATGTATTATAACGGTGTGGCCAATAACGTTTCCTTTTGTGTTTCGTTCATTGTAAAATTATATTATCTAAACTTTTGTTTTTGATAATTAATTAAAATATTTTTGTTTCAGGTAAGTATTCGTGTTGACCACATTCAAGATCTAAATACGCAGCTACGCAGTTAAGTGTACATCATATTTGTTCAAAAAGCAACTTTATTGCTTATTTAAGTAATACCTGAATAGAAATCTAAATAATCCTAAACCAAATACACTGGCGATAAAGTCTAATTTTAACCAAACTCCGGTCACGGGCAACACCCCTGCCAATAAGACGCTGTTTCGTGCCTAATTAAACAAACGAAAATCATTCATGTGTGTCATTCTAAACCGAGCTTCAGCATGGTAGTTCAAGGCTTTAGGGTAAGTTTGGATAACATAACTAAGTTTGCATCAAGGTACATGGCCTAGTCAGTATTACATAAGTTTGACTAGTTAGCAGGTTACTACAGTTACAATGACGTATAACCTCAGGTGGGATAGATATATATGTACATACCGGACCCGTGTTTTATGACGTCATACAATCTCCTTACTTAATGGTGTTCCTGAATTTACAACCACAGTAAATGTCTACGTATCAAATAGATGTACCGCATTTGCGATACATGAAATTCGGATATTTATTAGTACCTTAACATAAACATGATCCTTATTAAGATAGCACTACACATTATCTCATCAACAGCTTATCTATACTAATATATAAAGCTGAAGAGTTTGTTTGTTTGTTTGAACGCGCTAATCAGGAACTACTGGTTCGATTTGAAAAATTATTTCAGTGTTAGATAGCTTTTTTATCGAGGAAGGCTATAGGCATATATCATCACGCTACGAGTAACAGAAGCGGAGCAGCAATGAAGAATGTTTCAAAATCGGGGGTATTTTTTTTTATACTTCGAGCTTACGCTGCGTACGCTGCGTACGCTGCGTAAACGGTTAAAGTTATACAAAAGTCAAAATTTTTGCTAAAAAAAATTCTGAAATTGACCCCGAAACCTTTAAAGTTCGAGGGAGGGAAATCCTATGTATAGTGATAAATGAAAGTACGTGTTATCCCGAATTTAATGCGAGCGAGCGCGGGCAAAAGCTAGTCTATAAATATAAGGGAGCAAATGAATTCTAATTCAATATCTAAGACTTTGTTGACCCTGTGTTTCGATATCAATATGAACATTTGTATAACGTGCAAAATTATAAAAATCAATAACAGTTATGTTTTGCAAATATATAACATACAAAAAATAAGTTTATCCATATTTTGGTTTTCAAAGATTGAGTGAATCATTATAAATAAAATATTATTGGCGAGCATAACCAAAGCCAAGAGCGAGTGCTTTTACAAACGTATTCGTATTAAATTTTATATATTAGATCCTATACTTAACGCCAAAATGGTAAAAGGCGATTCAAATTGTAAGTTTTTAATCAACAACCCTTATTAATGCCTTGAAATTTCATTACAATAAAAAGCGTCAAGTTTCCGCTTATCCGACAACATTAACAACCGTCGGCTCAATTCAAAACAATCTCTATGGCGTTCACAATTCTTTACGCTCAGCTTAAACCAAAATAATCGACGCCCAAGGGCTTTCATAGGAGAAAGTTAGCGCTGGTTGCCTTAGGTACACTCCATTATGGCTCTTGTAGCAGCCCGTTTCCGTTATAATGGAATATTAGATTCAGCTATAAACCCCAGTCTGACAACGCGACCGCTCCACCCTGACCTCTAAACTTTGCCTCGTTCTCAAGTGTCGTACTGGCAAATTAGATGACGCGGGGGACCTTATTACACTGGTGGTATCGTCAAGCAACGTGTTTGCGTCGGCAAACAGCGTTGTTGAAGGGAAATTGGCGAAAGATGTTTGCCTCCACGCAAAAGAGTTGGCCGTGTAGCGTGAGTAATTGGTGAATTCAATGTAATATATTTGGAGATTTCTTTGCCAATCAAATACGCATAAGTGCGTAAACTTGACGTGGAGTGACAAATACCACGACGTTGGGGAAGTGAAATTAAACCGCTTACGGCAAGCTGCTTCCTTTACAGCTCGTAATCGAATTTGGGAATTTCATAATCTCTATATACCTGATAGTTATAATCAATTCGTAAATTAAAAATGTTGTAAATTCACGGTGCCTTAAATCACTTCATATAATTCCTGATTAATATTGAGATAATGTATCATCAATCTGATATAAACAATGCTTCTACAGTATTTCTGTTCATACTGTTGACAACATTGTTAGTATTTTATTTAAATTAAAAATTAATTTGGAAACAATGAAAGCTAAATTGTTTTTTTGAAAATATTTTGCACAATGCAACAGTAAATCGTGCAGTTCTTTATGCTACTGAAAGACTACATCAGTACTTAAAGAATTAATTACGTACATTTATTTAGGTTGATATATTTATTTATTTATTCTTTATGCACCAAATACAACAGCACAAAAGCGAACTTAATGCCTAGAGGCATTCTCTACCAGTTTATCTTCGGGTCAAGCAGAAAAATTGAATTGGGTGCGGTATATGAAAGAAAAATATACATATTTAACATATCTATTACTTTAGAAATAATATTATATATATATTATATAACAATATATCTGGATACAACATACACTGGCATACACATATAAAAAATAAACATACTCTGATGAACTTAAATAAACATAGATAGACTATACATGAGTAAACATAATATAAAAATGTATACATACAAATACATATTTTTATAAATATAAATACATATCAATTTAAAAAAAAGACAAAGAAGAAGATATAATTGAGTGTCAAAACAAGTCATCACAAATGAAACTTGGATCTCAAAAACAGCAGCAAAACTTGGATTTGAAATGTTTTGTATGAGCATAATTTCAAATGAAACATAGGCGGAGCCAATAACCTAACTTGATGTTTGCTTATCTTTTTAACTTATTTTCTACTCTAAGTAGGTACGCGTAGAGTTGAGATTTGTGTACCAACGAAAACGTAACTAGGAAACTGGCTATAGTTTATTACAGTGAAAGGCTTATGCTGATTCGAGGACGTTATGGAATTTCCAATATGTTGCTCTTTTTTTTCTTTCCTACTTTGCTGAGCACTAATTGGTTGTTGTGTTTTGGAACAAATGGGCTGGTATTTTTATGCAAAAACTGCGTAACGAAGTTTTGATTCTGTTCATTTATTTCATTACGTCGCATTGTCTGTCGAATGGCAATTCTTTATTGTATGTACAAAGCAAAGGCTTTTAATTTAAATATATAACATTATTTATTGCATAATATATACAGACAAATAAAACGTATATTATTATCGTACCCACCTAAAACTTCCCTCCTAACAAAGACTGCAATTAGTCGAATTTTAGGATTGCTTTAAATCAGACTTATTGCAGTCTTTTTTGAATTAAACTTTGTATTTTTTATTCTGAACCAAAATTCATAATATATAAATGGATTTTGAAAATGTTGTTAAGTGATTGCCCGTAAACCCAAGGATTTTTTGAAACCAGCCCTTAGACTCATCATCGTACTCAGGTATCTCTCTTCAATGTATTCAGTCTAATGTTCATCCAGCCTTCAACAGTGACCTTGTCGTCGGTCCCTGCAAGAGCCTATGTTAAGTGAATTTGTTTTTAACACGAATCTACTTTATGATTTTTCTCTACCTATTTATTTAACGTAAAACGAAACGTATCAAACGTAAATCAACAAAGCATTTGATGAGTCCAATTTCAAAAATAAACTGTGCTTTGCAGCTAACCTTATCACAACAAGTGACAACATCAAACATGAAAGTGATTATAACACGAGTTAACCTAAATAGTTACCCGTGTCATGAACATCGCCATTGTCATCCCAGTGTCAACTGTGCCATCCTAATGGAATATTAGATGACCGAAGTCTTGCATTAGTCACTAATAAGGTTAGTTGGAGAGCGTCAGTGGCTCAATGGTGTGGACTGTGTCTTCTGATCGGGAGGGTGCAGGCTCGAAGCCCGCCACGTTCCAATGTGTTTGGAATTTTCGAAATTTTATGTAGGTACGTTATCCAACGCCGACGTTGAAGGAAAACATCGTCGAGGAAACCTGCGCACGCCTGCGAAGTGATTCAAAGGTTGTGCGTGAAGTCGGCCAGTTGGCACTGAGCTCGCATGGAAGACTAAGGTTTATACACCCTTTAAGGGTACGATCATGCCCCTCGGTGGAGACGTTAATGAGCTGATGATGAAGTTTAGTTATAAACCCTACCGGTTCTAGATAACTTATAATCTGGTCAGTAGAATGTTATACGTGTTATACTGGTCATTTTTACGAAGACTATTGGAACTAAATTAACAAATTACAACCATTTCTAATTATATTATGTGTTATACGTATCCCATGAAAAACATTCTGTAAAAAAACTAGTCAAATCTAGATGGACCTGCTTGTTTATATCTACAAAGTAATGAAATCTAGACAAAATCCTGCCAAGTCAAAGGTTTCTTATTATTACGTAGCTAATGTTTTGTGACTTCGCCTTTAAAGAAGCTAAACTTAATTTTCGCTCAATTTTGGAACTAAATGAACTACAGACTTAATAGTTTGGGTTTCAATTCTGTGATTATAGCTTACTGGATGACGACAATTTAATTTCTAGTTTTTCAGAGGTTCTTGAATAGGGTCCTCAAAATGTGGCGAAATGGTTCCAGTAAATGATGCTATGGCAGTGTTTGCTTCACGCTCGACTTTGCGGGAGCACTGCCGTGCTATTCGATAACACCCTCATGCAGCATAAATCGATAAAGTTACAAAAGCTAATGTTTGCACGGAATCGAACTTGGAAAAATAGGTGCAATCGCTGACGTCTCCACAATAACATGAAAACGGAAATCAGACTTGAAGGCTAATTGCATTGTATCCTAATTAAAGCTCTCTTAAATAACCTTAACATTCCACTGCATGCATAGGCGGTCCACGCAACATGATATGCACCTATAAGACTAGTACTTAATAATAAATAATAATAAAATTTCATTTATTACTTAAGGTTAAACTACACTTCACAAAATATGCACTGCTTCAAGTTAGAACAAATACAGGACCTAGTAAGCCATTCGAACCACTCAACCGTTAAGTCGGTAAAGTCAACCAAACCATAAATTATAAACACATCCCATAAACATGCCAAAATCGGAATCCCATCGTTTAATCACACCCTCCACCAATTTCTTTCTAGATGAACGACTTTTGACGTCACGCTGTGTCACAGGCTCGGTCCATTTAACCGTCAACACCTTTTATTTTTAAAACGTTCCAAAGCGACGTTTGGAGCTGAATATTGCATTGTGTACGTTACTTTACATATGTACATAGATGCGTTGTCCTTTCGCACGTGTTAGCTTGTCTCCGCTATCACAAAATAGGTTGCGTCAAACTAAGCTCAGCTCTGTGAGTAGGAATTAATTAATTAAAAATGGCGACCTTTTTTCATCTACAATTACAAAGACGGAGCGCTTTGACGAGAAAATAGTTTGGTATTAATATAACTGTGATAGGTAACTAGAAGGCTATTATGTGTTCAAAAGATTCAAAGGATAAAATAGCCTTTTTATCTAGAGGGTGTAGGTTTAAATCCTGTCACGTACCAATGTCTTTTCGAATTTTCAAAATATTGAGTACGTTTATCTGACGCACTTTGGTGAAAGAAATCATCGTAAGGAAACCTGTGCACGCCAGCGAAGCTATTCAAATGTTGCGCATGAAGTCGGCGAATCCGCACTAGGCCCACGTGGACAATATACACCCATTTATTTTGCTAATTCCATGTTTATATCAAAATGTGTCAGCCCTATACCTAAAAATAAGCTGACTAAGGTATTCTACACACGAAGATTCTTAAGCTGATAAATAGGCACATTAGTTTGAGTCAGGATGGAAATACGCATTTTAAGCAAGCAATTTCGAATCTAGCATTAAAAGGAGATCCTTGGATTACCCCCTCTCTAGATGTACTATAGATTGCATAGTCTGTGTCTGAGGTTGCCGAGTTAAAATTAAATAATTGAAATTTGTTGGATGTAGGGGACCCAGAAATTAACAATTTCAAAAACTGAAGCTAAATATAGTGTTTCGTAAACAAATTAAAAACGATTCTTATAAAAAAAGCCTACTATACTTTGAAGAATTTTTAAACGATAAGAACCTATAGATGTGTTATTGGTGTGTTTGGTTCGATTGGAAATTCACGTTTTTTTTAAAAATACTTTGTTAGATTTTCTTTTATTTAATCTTCTTTTGTTTTGTTTACATAGCATCCATATTTAATTGTAAGTTGATATTATTCACAATACCTTGATAAGTTTATTTGTAGCATTTCTAAACATCTCTATGTCCACATTTTTATGTACTGTATGCTGCAAATAATGGTGATTAAATAATTATGATTATAAATAAATTGTTTATAATTCAATTTGTTTAATAATTCATAAACCAATGGCCATTAGAGCAGACGAGTTCTGGAGTGGAGACCGTGTCTCGGCAAGCATAGCGTAGGACGCCCTCTGGCCCGATGGACCGACGACTTCCGAAAGGTCGCTGATGGAGGCTGGATGAGAATTGGTTGATAAATAATAACTTGGGGCTGAGGTTCAAATCATGCACGCCTGCGAAGAGATTCGCAGGCGTGCATGAAGGTCACTCCAACCAGCCCATATCTCTCCAAAAGCAGCTAACTTAAATTGATCAGTTCAATTATTTGATAATGCCTCCGTGGTCTAATGAGCACAGCTCTGGATTTACATCGCTACGTGACCCGGAGGTCTTTTGAATCCCGCGGGGAAACTGCATAGTGAAATGTCACTTTATGCGATTTATTCCAGTTTGGTTAGGAAATAGCAGGCTGAATATAATTGTTATTTTTATAATAAATAAAGAGGTGATTCTACTGACATTCACACAGCGCCATATAGCCCCAAGTGAAGCGTGAAACTTGTATAAGGGGTACTAAACAAGTGATAAACATACTTATATTTAATTTTGTACATACAAAATACCCAGACCAATACAAAGTATTTTTTTTTCATTTTTTTTTTCACATCTTGATTGTCTGAAAAGAAAAAAGATTTCGTGCTTCGGAAGGCACGTTAATGCGTTGGCACCAGCTATAATCTTAGGATGGTAGTCGGGAACACCAACAAATCTGCATTGTGCCCGCGTGTTGGGTTACGGATCCTGTAACAGTGCAGTAAGGCCTGTGGCAATGGACACTGGACTCAGTTTCAGCTCGCCAAAGATACAAAGGTCAATTATCGTGTTCATCATCATCATCATCAGCTCATTAAACGTCCCCACCACAGATTTCCCAATACAGGAGATGGGGCAAGCCGCGTTTTTAAGTGCGACAAATGTAAGCTCAACGAGCATACACTGGCTGCCAGTTTACGCTCTGTGAGTCGAGTCAAGACGCACGAATATTAGAAGAAATTACCGTTTTTTCCAAAATGCCATCCTGTGCAAATGTAACATGCCATCATCGCAATGAATCAGTAAGTTTACCAAGAAATATAATAACTTTTCACAGGTAAGAACCGAAAAGAAATTGCGACACTGGGACTGCCTATAAACTTGGCGGCTTGTCCAGTCTAATTGTATATTCGGATGTCTGTGGTCCCCCCGAGGGGCACGAGCCTACCCGTATAGGGTGATTAGGCCTTAGTCGTCCACGCGGGCCCAGTGCGGATTGGACGACTTCACACACAACCTTCGAATCTCTTCGCAGGCGTGCATGAAGGTTCTCCGATGTTTTCCTTCACCGTAAGAGCGTCGGATAACGTACATATATTTTCGAAAATTCGAAAATACATTGGTACGTGTCGGGATTTGAACCTCAGCCCTCCCGGTAGGAAGGCGACAGTCCACACCACTGAGCCACCGACGCTCAGTTAAATTATCGTGCTTATTTGTACTTATTAGTTTTCAAATTTGATTACTCTTACTAACAATATGGATTAATTTCCGAAATAAAAACATTTTATTTATTTATTTATAGGCTGTTGATGAATCTTTTAATAACCTAAGTATTTGTTTATAAGATCTACTGATGTTGTTTATCCTAATATCTGCCCATGCATGTCTCAGCTGAAACTACCAATATTCTGGAAACTTTGTAAGATAAGATTTAGATCGCCGTTGTATCGAATTTGGTAAAATATAAGAAAAAAAATGGATGTCGCTTAGTAACAAATTTTATTTCAGCCATGCTTCACTGATTCATATTTTCAGTATAAAAATGGCCGCTTTCCTTTTGATCGAGCCAATCGTATCTCATTAACATTTCACTCCAGAGTTTTGAGATACCATTGGTTGATGCTTTCAAGCTATTTTCCACTGGCTGCGTCACGAAATCAAACATCACAATGCTTGCTTATTAATGTTATCTGTGTTAATTTTCCACTCGGCGGGTGGATTAGCAAATAAATAGCAATTACCCTGTCAACTCTAGTGAACTATGACGTCTCAAAGATATTACATTTTGGGAATATATTGTTTGGGATCTTAATTAATTTTCTGTTTATAAGATTGAATATTTAAGGCTTGGACGATCGCTAATTTCAATATTTTCTAGATTGAATTTACTTTTAAGTTTACAATAAATTTAAATGTAACTAACAAAATTAGCAAATCGTGATAAGTATACTTCAAATTCATACGCTAGTCATGCTCATTTTGCTAGCTGACAAATACGTGATATGTAAATTTTAATTTTTGGTTTTAATCTTACCAAAATCTACGACCGAGAAGGTGCTGGGTAAACTGATTTCGGTCTTGGCCCACGATGCTGGAATCTACTACAGTACATGGACTCTAGAGTTCAAGAGACAAAATATAAAATTAAGAAATATAATAATGATATTTACATTCATGATTCTATGAAACTTTTGATGTAAGGTGAATTATCGTGAATTATCCTAGTTCCACGGATTTTAAATACCTTTTACATTTAGGTACCTGTACTCCATTTAAATTCAAAGTATAGGATCATTTTTTATTCAGAAGATTTACCGTTATTTCGTTACCAAACTGGAAAGTACGTTTATTTCAATATGTGCATAGTACAGAAAGTAGAATTCAATAAATAGTACTTCATCAAATCGCTGGAACACGAAAATTTTTTTTCTTGTAAGCACTTGTTTTTTTAACAAAAGGAAGCGGTCTCAGAAAATGCCTATTGTGAGTTAGGTACATACAATCCAGCTGCGTGAGAACTTGGCGAACTATCGCAATAACCAATGTATACGTGATACGAATAAATATACTTCAAAATAACGATTACTGATATTGTTACGGCAAATCCTGGATACTCTGCAATCTCCAATATTCGGGACGTAATCATTGATGGGGACATCAATATTTATGAGGCTCATTCAGCATGGATTGCAGGATTGCAATACGGATCGTGTCATGTTTGTTTTAATAATAATATTGTATCTATGTGAAATAAAAAATAAAAATTATATATCTTTAATTTAATTTGACCCAAATTAACGAAATGAAAGATAAAAAATATGTGATGGTTAAACAAATTCAAAATTAATAAAGTTTGAAAATTGGTGGTTTCATCCATGATCATCAGTTCCCAATTTTTGTAACAATCAGGCTAACCAAAAAATCAATAATTACATAACCGTTTCATGCTGCAGCAAAATGCGTTTTCATTATTTGATTTAAATATTTAAAAAGTCATTTATAAACCAGAAACGTTTGCAAGAAACAATATAAAACAACTAAATACACAACAAAAAGCTCGTAAAATTTCGCAACAGCACGAACAATTATACTCACTGCGAAGAATTCCAGAATAAATTAAAGCAAAGAAACATCCTAGCAAATAAAGCAAACACACATTTGGTCCTTCCAATTTAACGACCCATTCCCTGAATGGGCGAGCGCCTATTCACCAACACCGACACTTCCGCGAGTAATTCACTCGCAGAATCAGAAGTAATTATTACTTCAACGGGCGAAACACTCGAGACGTCGAGGTTGTCTCTAAATGAGGGCATGCAGCTGCCAGCAAATTCATTTCAAACGCCGTTCCAAATGAACCCCTTTTAGAGGAGAAACAAAATAAAGACGGTCCCGAGCGGCCTCGAGCCGAAGTCGTTTTCTCTGTTGTCGTTTTAAAACACAATAAGGTTGCAAGGTTCAAGTGCACATCCAACAAACGTCAGACAGCTTACTAGGTATTTCAATATTTCAATCTATTGTTGCGATCTGAGGAGTATTGTTACAGAACGAGTCACCATCATCATCTTAAGCTCATTAAACGTCCCCACCGAGGGCACGAGCCTACCCTATAGGGTGTTTAGCCTTAGTTCCACGCGGGCCCAGTGCGGATTGGACGACTTCACACACAACCTTCGAATCTCTTCGCAGGCGTGCATGAAGGTTTCCTCACGATGTTTTCTTCACCGTAAGAGCGTCGGTTAACGTACATTATTTTCGAAGAATCGAAAATACATTGGTACGTGTCGGGATTTGAACCTCAGCCCTCCCGGCAGGAAGGCGACAGTCCACACCACTGAGCCACCGACGCTCACGCGAACGAGAAAGTATATAATAGGAATTGGTAAAACTTATTTGGTATTCTATTACGAACTTGGTCAACTTAAAACCGTTAAAATAATATTTAGAATTAATAAGTTACTCTGAAGTCTTTTCTTAGATATCTATTTTCTATTTAGCGTAAAACTATGGGCATATAAAGCGTTTGAAATTACCAAAACTGTATGTTACATTCTAAAATTTAATCAATATAAAAAAACAGTAATTAAGATTTCATTGATTTTACTGAAGTTGATGTGTGGATTATCGATATGTATGCATTATTAAATTGTTTTTCACAAGTTGATTAAATGTCAGAAAGTGATATTTTAATGTTCATACATACCAAGCTTTAAATTTTCAAGAGAGGCACATACTCCGAAAGAAGAAAATTGTTACCTCAATTATAAATAATTTTCAGTGTACTACTTACTCGTATATTATTTTCTTTGATGTAAATTTGTAATAGCAAAAGGTGAGTTGCCGTTTCAAATTTAAAACGCAAAGATGTTGCCATTATCTATGCACCGTATTTCTCTTGGGTTTCATTTTCTTAAGTTAACGAGACATTAACTGAGTTTCGGTGTAATTAAGTAAGAATGCATTTTACAAAATAAAATATGAGTCAAGCAATTCCGACTCAGTGCAACGAATAACGCCGCTCTTTGTTCTTGAGTTTTTCGCACAACGATTTGCGTTGGTGAAAAAGTGTAATTAACTCTATGGCTTTGCATAAAATTGATTTTATTATCCATTGACCCGATCTCTGGCGTTTCCTTTCTTGATTATTCTTGACTTAAACTTGCTTTGACCGTAAATACATTAGAAACAGTTAATTGTATTTAGATTATCTTTTTGACGCCACCGAAATTATCTAAGCGGAGTCTTATGTTTGCATGCATTTTAAATTCAGTGAGTTTCATAAAACGTTGATATTTTTTTATCAAATTGTGAAGCATTCATACAAAATGAGACCACCTTGTCATAAATGTGAATCGCGAGAATTTCCAGTCATGTATTACCAACAAAAATTGTGAAAAAAGCATTTGTTAACAATCGCGAAGAAAACGCAGAAACGTTAACGCGTAAACTCGTTGTTCGCAGCTATTTTGAAATACAAATAAGCGGAATTAAGTACACGTTGTCAGTTGGCTGGCAATTATTCTCTGTCCGTAGCGAGCTTGCCGTTATTTTTCGACGTTATTTGTAATTTGCCCGATGTTGGCCTCCGCCATATTGCGAACTCATAATTTATTGGACCACATCACCATTTATTGATATACGTTAGTTGCGTAGTTGGAGCGTTGTGCGTGATTCGAATACAAACTACCATGAAAATGTCACATACTGTCTTTGTCTTGTTAAAAGAAGTGTTTTGCATTTCTGTGTTTCGGGATGACGGCACTGTGCCTAGTTTAAATTACCGGGTATTAGTGATTGAACATCTGTTGTCTTGGGTGACGGAACAACGTCAACTTTTCATTGCAGTCTTACACAAACAAACAGGCACATATTTTGTTCCGAGATTTTTTTGTATATTTTATTTATATTTGAAAAGCGTATAGACAAAACATTGATTTATGATAATGCTAGGCACAGATGGCATGCATTTTGCAAACAGCCCCTATAAACATAAAATACACGAAACCTTGTTTTGAACGTTCCATCGATCGATGTGCTGAATGTTTTATTTATTGTTAGCGAATTTGAATTGGCTTTCAGATTAGCGTGAACGTAATCGATTTGTCAAATTGAATGCTTTTGATTTGTAAACGTATCGCTCTGGAGCTGTTTCAGATTAAGAATATTTAATTTTGTTATTTATACAAAAAGGTATTTACTTTTTATTTTAAAATGAACTTTATCGTGAAGAACCATTAACGTCTGAATTACTACAAATATAACATTCATTTCTTTTCATAACACAAGATCTAATAGTCACTAACTTAAGTGACAAATTATTAAAGGTAAGTTATTTTACAAACTTTCGATCACAAATAATTAATCAACTTGTCATATGCGAGAAAGTTTACAAATTACTTGTACAGTACGTAACATGATAAAGTTTAGTTTAACATAGGTGAGTTTGAGATTTTTAAACTATTTCAAATACCTTTTACAAGTGACAAGCTTCAGCAAGCTTCCTGCAAAAACACTACAAAACATTCAAATAATTCTTTCTTAAAAAATATTTAGTACACCTTAATAAACTGCAGCTTTTACATGCATCAATGTATCAATGGTGGATTATGGGCGAAACCGTAACCCTCTCAAAGCAAATCTTCGATACAAATTGCCGTCTATCCGAGATTCTGTTTAATTCAAGTGGAACCGATAAGGCCGCAACGCTCACGGCAAAGCTCTGCGGTTACCTTGAACATAGGCATTATTGTCTCGCTCCATTTAACCACCATCGCTGGTAATGTCATCGGTCTTTGATGATCGAGCCGGAGCTCTAATAGGTACGCGTCTACAAATGGATTTAGTTTTAATTAAGTTCTGTGAATCGAATCTACCAATAGTGCTTTTCGGATTAACATTGGCCCTAATAAATGGGGATAGGGAATATCTCATCGTACCCGAAATGATAGGGTTTGGCGCATTTAGGGGTATCGATGACGTCGTTAATTCGTGTAGGTGTACCTTTTACTTGAGGGAGTTGGGGGGGTATGGTGGACAGCGTGGGAACAGCAATTTCTTCTTCCATAATAATTTCGATTTTAGTATAAATTTATTACTTGAATAATGTTGAGATCCTTTATTCCAATCTGGTTTGGTTATAATTGATTGATACATACTATAAAATATCAGAATTCAGTGGCTCATTGTTGTGGACTCTCGTCCTGTTGTGGCCTTCATGTCTGGAGGGCCCAGGCTAAAAATGACTGGTTGGAATGAATTAAGGATGACTTGCTAAAAGGAGAGGTAGAGATTGAAAAATGAAAGTGGAGGATCTGTTTATCTGGTGTAAAATGTGGAAAACCTCTCTCTCTCTCTCTTCAACCTATCGCAGTCAACTGCTGTACATAGGTCTCCCCCTATCGGAGGAAAACCTCTATTCAGTAATAAATTTTAAAAGTTTAAAAATGTCAAAAGTACTGTGCCAACGAACTGTTCGAATTAATACCTGCTGCTGAATTTCATCATAGGCCAAGAGATGAACTTCTATACTCATCTTGAGGGTTGGCGTTCGATTACAGTTCGATTTAAGCGCAATTTGCATCCACGGACTTTACTAATATGGAATGACCTATCAGCGGCGGTATTTACTGAAAAAATACATACGAATCTTTAATCTGTGCTTTAACTAAAGAGCGTATAGCTTACTAAAAGACAAACAACGCACCTGTGGCACTTCTGGTACCACCGTTGTTCATGGACGGAGGTGAACACTTTACATCAGGTGTCTTTCTTTGTTTTTTTTCTCCCTATAATTTATAAAATATAAAAAAATGCCGAAAGTATTCCAATCCTATCCAAATAAAAATACTAAACGCTTAGTTTCGCAGTAGACCTTAAACCAGAAAATTGCGTTATTCTTTATTAAAATTTATATTTATTACTTTCGTAAAAATATACTTTATATTTTCAATGTTATATTCCAAATCCAATTACCTTGCTTCAGCGGTGTCAGCTGCTACTTGAAATCCATCATTGTCTGTTCAAATACTACATTTTATTCAATAAGAAACATTTTTATTTACGAACAAGCATGTAAGTTCATATTAAATGAGTATAAGATAAATTCAAGTCTATAAAATTCAGAAGTTGGAAAAGATAAAGTAAGCGGTTTTAATATATTTTAAATAATCTAGCATAAGAGGTCACGTAAACATTGCTTGGTTCATAACAATTTTTCGAATTTGCTGAGAAGAATGTCAAAATCAAAGTGAAAAACTTAGGTTATTTATTCAAATAGTTAGGTTTACAAAAAGCATTTATGAACATAAAAATACAATAAAAAAACTTTTTGAATTCAACTCAACTCACCAAAAATGACCTCGAAAGTTCTACAGATAAATCGAGAACAACTAAAACAATAGAACTACGAAATATACAATTTGTTTTCGGTATCCGGGTTATTTGCCCACTAACTAACAAAAACATACGTGAAATGCAAACCGACTGTAATAAAGTTACACAGAAAATTGAACTAAAAACTATTTCCTAAGTAAAATCATCCGAACGCGGTCCGATGGCTCACGTAGCCCGGAGAGCTGTGTAAATAACCGATTTAATGGAAATTCTGCCGCGACGTTGGTATCTACGTATAAATATCCGAACGTATATCCGTACACGGGTACGTGACGCGGCCTGCGCAACACGTCTCGACAAGGAATTTGGAAATTGAGAATTGGAATTTCAATTGGTTTGCGGTTTTAACGTCACTTGTCTCGTGGTTCATGTGATAAGTGTTTATTACAATTCTCCTTACAACGGATAGTTTCCGCGAATTTGTTAGCTATGGTAGAATTACGAAAGCGTCGTAATTTATCACGTAACGTTAATAGTAAAACGGAAGATATCAAACTTGCGTAGTGCGGTATGACGAAGAATATTAACTGTCTATCAGTCGTTGGTCTCTACAAAGCCGCTCAGTCATGGTCAGGCGTCACTTACATCAGGTGAGCGTACTGACCGTCCTGTTCACTTCGTAATATAAAAAAATACGATTATATGTTACCGCACAATCGACTTGTACACTCTGATCGTTTTTAGGGTTCCCGTACTCAAAAGGAAAAAAACGGAACCTTATAGGATCACTTGTGTCCGTCTGTCCGTCCGTCCGTCCGTCTGTCAAGACCTTTTTCTCAGAACGCGTGGAGGTATGAAGCTGAAATTTATATCAATTACTCAAGTCTACTGTCCCTTGAAGCTGTGAAAAAATCAAACTTCAGCCAACGCAACCAAAGATACAACCGTTATGCGCAAATTTTCGACACTTGCAAGGAATCAAAACCTACAGGGTGCTTCCCGGAACTCAGAATCTTGAAATTTGGTACGAAGCAACGACTTATAGCATAGATAAGGAAAAATTACGAAAACCATAAATTTCAGTTACATCACTAATATATTTTTTTTAATAATTTTAAAACTTACTACCATTCCCATCATAAACGCGTAGAGGTATTAAATTGAAATTCATACCATACTCAGGTCTAAGCTGTAACTGTAACTTTAAGCTGTAACAAAATCAAACTTCTATTTAACGCAATCAAAGAACAGCAATTTAAGCTGCATATTTTGAACTCGCAAGTACTCGCAAGGGAATCAAAACCTAAAGGGTACTTCCAGTCGACCTAGAGTCTTGAATTTGGCATGAAGCAACGTTTTATAGCACACATAAAGGAAAAATTCCGAAAACCTTAAATTTTTAGTTACATTACAAAATATATATTTATTTTTTAATAAATATAAACTTATTACTTTTCCTCATGAACGCGTAGAGCTATAAGTTATACCATAGTTATGACTCGATTGTCGTAATGAACGAACTTTGTAAACCTTGCAGGTTTGTACGGAACCCTCGGTGCGCGACGACTCGCACTTGGCCGGTGTTTTAAGTAATATCCCACATTTTTTTTATGAAAACCTGTTACAACAGTAGGCTAAGGTTACCGTTAAAGTCTACTTTAAAATGAAAGTTTACACTAAGTCTCCCCGATAAAGTCTATTTTTAAAATGAATGTCTCACAATTGAAATACAGCAAACTAGGGATTGAAACGTCTAGTCTACACCGTCAAATTGGAATCCCGACGGGAAGGATACAAATAAATATGTAGTTCAAGCAGGATGCTGTGCCACACGACGTTTGTAAAGCTCCTTATATTGAGATCTGCGTTTTGAAATGAACCTCACTTCAAATCACAGGGTCATTTGTTTCTGAAGCATAAAGATGGGTTATGCTCATAATAATGATGTAACCAATGCTGGCGAGTGACAAAAAGAAAATCTTAATGAAGTTGACAAAATACTCAAAAAAGATGATAAACTTTTAATAAACTTTTTAATTTTCTCCATAAACGACATCACATTACAATAACTCCAAAATTATGTTAAGACAAAAGGTACAATGTAGTCATTTATGGGAGACTGGTGCCTGTTTAGGTTCGAAGACCCGTGGTACTGGTCACCAGGCCCCTATAGTTTATACTGAAACATAATTACAAAATAACATTATTTCAAAAACATTAAACTCTAAAATCAAATATACAACGTATAACATATACAATAGAACATTATTACGTACATTCCTAGTTTATTGTGTATTGCGTAGAGGCGCGCGGCCGCTTGTTAGTGTGTGTGTGTGTGTTGAGTGTGCGCGTGGGAGTGTGTATGTGATTGTGTACAAGTTGTCCTCGTGAGTGCATTGTGAGACTTTATGTGATTTTTTAACAATGCTGTGTCTAGGTACGTCAAAGTGCGTAGATATTTTACAAGCTTATCTTTACATGTCCATTTTTTTAACATAAGTTAATTGTTTTTGAAATAATGACTATAATGACTCGAATAGTCTTGCAGAGGCATTGCTGCATATAGCTTGTAATATGGATACTAAACAACGGATAAACATAACTTATACACATTTTTTTGGAAATACATACACATTATACATAGTAACACCCAGACCATTACAGACATGTTCATTCACACAATATCGAAAATGTCCGGGATCGAACCCGGAACCCTTTTTTTTATACGGTGGGTACAAAATGCGTCATGCACACAGACATCGAATATACAATTAGACTGGACAAGCCGCCAAGTTTATAGGCAGTCCCAGTGTCGCAATTCTTTTCGGTTCTTACCTGTGAAAGTTATTATATTCTTGATAAATTTACTATTCATTGCGATGATGGCATGTTGCAATTGCACAGGATGGTATTTCGGAAAAAAACGTAATCTTTTAATATTCGTGCGTTATGACTGGCAGCCAGTGTATGCTCGTTGAGCTTACATTGTCGCACTTTAAACGCGCGGCCTCATCTCTGTATTGGGAATCTGTGGTCATGCACGCCGTACGTTCTCTGGGTCGTACGGTGTGTGGAAATGACCATCTGCGCGGCCTCTACCCACTAAAAGACCCCACCAATCACCCTCCTCCACGGTATGGACTTGACGGGATCAACAATCGTAATCGACCCGTCGTCGTCGCTGAAGTATTCCCCTTCACAGGAGGGTTGCAGAGCCCAGATACGCGCGCAAAGTCCCTCCCCACAAGCCTAGGAGACCTGTCACCCCCGCCACTAAAAAGTAGCGCCCTGGATACAATCTCGACCACGTGCCAACGCAATACAGAGCGTGGAACGCGAGAAAGGATACCCCTCCACTTTATAACCACACTAAAAGTGGCCCGCCAGAATCCCATCTTGAGGCCAGGGTGCAGACCGCCCGGGGTGGAGACTAAGTCAATCCACTGGAACTGTGCAGAGCGGGCTTCCTCAAGAAGGGATCCATCTCAAATGGGCTGCAACCCGACACTCCCCCCCACTGGGGAGTAAGGGTGCGTGCCCCCGCTTGCCGAGTCTTTAGCCGACGAGAAATGATGCTCAAAGTAAAACTTTAAGATCATTCCCCGTCGCCCAGGGTGCACCGGCCCAAACTGTTGCCGATCTCAGCATAATAAAATTCGACAAGGACAAACAACAGTTCACACACACGAGGAGGTTACTCGGCTTGGCACCTCGAGTAGAGAGAGTAGTAGCTGACGCCTCAATCATTAGAGCGAAACACAATATTTGGATGAAAAATATCGATAAATTTTTAAGTTTCAATTTATTTAATACAATGCATTCACGCTCCAAAATATCTAGTTAATATTAACGCAGCTTTATTGAATCCATGACAGTCTGTTTGGCGAAGCAAAAATCGGGAAATTGGATTTATGGAGGCGGTCACTTGGCATTCCCTCTCGTTTTATGCCTCAGTACAATAGGGCATAAAATAAAATGTAGCCAGTATTACCCTCCCATTTATTCCAGATTCGCTTGACAAACATCTAATAATTGGGTTGTGCTCAAGAAACTCTGGAAGGTTTTTTGTTTGTGCCGTGGCCCTTTTAAGTTATTGCGTTGATTTAGTCTGTGTGTATTATATACGGTCATTTGAAGTGACATAGATAAATCTAAAATAAATCAAAGGTGACATCTGTCAACTCACAGCCCAAACCACTGGACGGCTCGGAGTGCAGGTACATATTATGTCATAGGCATCCGCTAAGATAGGGTTTTTAATTCTTTCCCAAAGAGGATAAAATTGTGTATTAAATTTTCTATGAAACTTTGTCAATTTAAACCGATCGGGCTGAGACTTTACATGCAAAAAGCTTCTATGACGTTTCTATCCCTTAAGAAAGGGTTTTGAATAATTCCACCCCTGAGAGGTTAAAGTATATTACTTCTTAACGCGAGCAAAAGCTTTTATTTAGATTTAATTTATGTTCTTACACATTTATACTTAGTGTATACTTATTGTGAACAAATCATTTGTTTTCTGATCCCAGTAAGAACTTAACACAATTAAATGTTAAGTGAGTATTTCATCAAAAACGTTTGAATTACGTCGGCGCAGGTGCGTAACCTTAAAAAGAAAATGAAACCTCTCAAGAATCAAATGGATACGGGAAACAAACAAAAACAATTTGTGATTTGGGGAATGTACTCCAAAGTTCTACGTTCCGACTTTGACCCAAAAAGTTTTTCAATTAAGAACGAAATGCTGCTAGGACGAATGACGTAAAAAGTTGCGTTTAATCCTCCACCGATTCATTTTGTGTAGATACATAAGCCATTTAAAAATATAAAGAAAATTCAAATCAGATTACCAGTCTCAAATTAGAGATTATTAAAAAAACAACACAGAAAAATATCGTTGCCATGGCATACCCTGATTTCTCACAAAAGGCTCAAGAAAGGAAAATAATAATCGAAATAAAAATAACATATCGAGAGGGAAACATTATCTGCTATTACCGAAAAACATTTTTGGCTTATTTTAATGATACACAAAGTAAAGCGATAGAATTTTGCAAGTAAAAAAACGTTTTCAATTGATACCGTATCTAGAATTTTCTGTCCGACAAGCAAATTGATACACAGCGTGATCATTATTTATTCCTAGAATTACTCAACCTTGGACGAGTTACACGTGTGCGTTATTTTGAGGGATTGTATACATTTTATATAGCTTCGGTGGCCAAATGGTATGGTTTGTTGCCTTCCGATCTGGAGGGTGCAGGTTCAAATCGCGACACGTACCAATATGTTTTCGAATTTTGAAATGATATTTACGTTATTCGACACTCTAACGGTGAAGGAAAACATCATGAGGAAACCTGCGCACGCCTGCGAAGCGATTCAAAGGTTGTGTGTCGGCCAATCGGCACTGGGCCCACGTGGATGTTTAAGCCTATACACCCTTTGTGGTAGGCTCGTGTCCCTCGTTGAGGACAAATAGTTTAATGGGCTGAATATGATGTATCTATGAGTCTAGTCTCATAGAAGTCTCTTCTGCTAAAAGCGATATAATGGCCCTATTTTTTAGGCTTCCGTGCTAAATCGGAGCCTATAATCTCAGTTGTCCGCCTATTTTCACCTGGTTGTATCTATACATCATATAGATTGATAAACAATATTGTGTAATAGCCAGCTACTCATAAAAGGATTCTGGTTTCGATGTTTGTGCATTATAATTTTTTGTCATGTACATGTCTATTTTATTGATTTGAGAATTTCCAATGTATGATAAAGTAACGTATTTAATAAGTATATAAGTTATCCTTGTGTTTTCCACATTCTAAACTTCTTGCTTTCATTAGGTCACGGTGGCGCTTTTTGGATGTTACTTTTTTGATGACGTAATACCTTGTTTTCGTTTTTTAACAAAATGATTAAGTCAAAGTCAAAAACATTTATTTCAAATTAGGCTTACAAAAAGCACTTCTCAACGTCAAGAAATATACAAAATATAATAAAAAACGATTTAAATACTAAACTAAAAATATGAGTTTTGATGCTTTGAAAAAAAAGCGCTTCAGTGGTTTGGCCTGTTGAGAAGAGATAAGGTATTGTAATCATAAAAACATGCAGGTTAGATTCAAACATCTTGTTGTTAGTTGTTTTGTATGAATAAAGATTATTTTGAAGTAAACAGTTAAACGATATATTTTTGATCTATTATTGAGATATAGATATAAATATTTACTGACATTCACACAGCGCCACCTAGTACCAAACTAAGCATTAGTCTGTAATGTGGAAGCTAAACAACGGATAAACAAACGTATTTACATTTTATTTATGAATACATACATATATATAGAAAACACCCAGATCAATAAAAACAGACATGTTCATGCACACAAATGTTTGTACAGCCCGGGATCGAGCCCGGGACCCTTTGTGTAATAGCCGATATCTCAACCATTACCAAATGGGTCGTCAATCCTTTCATATAAGTACAGTAGGTTGCATGTCATGACATATCATGTCACACTAAATAATACCGTGAACCGCGTGCTTCATATTGCGTCGCCAATTCAGTGTTTAGACCACAAAATGATTGAGTACCCGTTTCGGGACAGATTGCCTCAGTTGCTGTTAACCGCAACATTCTGTTTAAATTGAATCAATATTATATGTGAGTGCCCGATGGCGTTCGTTTGACGATTGTATAATCAAGGAACTATCATCATGTATTTAAAGAGGATCAATACAGTACAGTATTTTTCCCCTTTAACCCATTGAACGTCGGGAATCAAGACAATAGAAAACTTGTGTCTGGTGCCTTTAGGTGTCATTGGCGGTCAAATCATTAAAAGTTCTAAAAAATGTCCGCCACAGCATTTGTCTATCTTTGAAGGTTAGCTCACGAACTTGTTTTACTTACCAAGTTTGTTTAAAATAATACATTAATTGCAAAGGTGTTTTCATAAACATAATATAATGCCTTGTCCAAAAAAATACGTTATTCATCACAATTATTTAATTTTAAACAAAATTGCCCTTCACATAATATCTTAGGAGTATCGCAGCCACTCACCCATATAAAACAAAGTAGCGGGATGTAGTTAGCGTTAGCCCAAAGTAACTACGGATATTCCACACTGACGAAGTTGCACGCAAAAGCAAGTATATAGGAATCTGGTAAATTAAAAACGACTGTTGCAACCGTCGATCGAGACTTGCCAAAATTAAATGATGCCGGGAAATTCCAACTCAAAATTTTTAATCGCAATGAGTACTAAACATATTGGAACGGTGTGAAGCAGGCCTTATAAAGCTCTTGAGTAAAATCAGAATTATAAAGCGTTAATTATAGAGCGTCGGTGGCTCAATGGTGTGGACTGTCGCCTTCCTACCGGAAGGGCTGAGGTTCAAAACCCGCCACGTACCAAGGTGTTTTCAAATCTTCGAAAAATATATCTGAGTTATCCGACGCTCTTACGGTGAACGAAAACATCGTGAGGAAACCTCCGTAGAAGTGATTCAAAGGTTGTGCGAGAAGTCGGCCAATCCGCACTCGGCCCGCATGGACGACTAAGGCCTATACACCGCGTACGGGCAGGCTCGTGCCCTCGGTGGGGGGTTTAATGAGCTGATGATGTTAATATCTAATCGAGCTTATTTCACAAAGCTAATTTTCTAACCATTGTCTCTTAAAATCAAGACCGTCGATGTAATTGAAATTCAATTCACTTCTTCGTTAACGCTGATATCCGATGAATTGTGACGTGACGCGAGGTTTTTGGAGATTAACGATGGAATCAACGGTTAATTTAATATTGAATCACGCGGCTGTCCCCGCATCGGAACATGGCATATTCGATTACATATTTGTGTATTAATGTGTTCCATTTCATGTGTTTTTTATTAATTTCCGTAAAGGTGAAATGCATGTTCTCTTTCGATTTGATAATAAGATCATTTATGCGGCGGCTTCACCTACGAGGTTTTTTTTTATTTCAAGAGTCTGGTTTGTTCTTATGAATGTCTAGGTTGTCTCAGTTTGTCAGTTATTCTGAGACTAAAGATACCCGGAAGTTGTTCTTTAAGTTGTTTCTTCAATTGAAATACTCGTTTACTGACAACCAAGTCGGCAACTTCAACATGGGTTCTGGGTTCGATTCTCGTGCAGAACACAGACAAATGCATAAGATTTGTGTACATTTACGTGCCTTCATCTTGTATCGGTTGGTGTTTGTATGCATAGTTTACCTAAACGAGTTAAGGTTTTTGTTATCCACACAGTGTATTTACTAACGAACCCTGTTTTATGTAATTTAGAATGCTACCTTTGAACCTACTTAAACAAATTTACAAATTAATAATAAAATAAGACTTCAAAGGATCTTAAGTCTTAAATTTAAATTAACTTTTAACTAACTTACAAATTTCAAGTATCCTATACCAATTTTACAATCTAGCTAATCACATTGTCAACACGTGAACTTGACGTCAAATCCATACGTCATCACTTTTGATGTAAAGAGCTTTCGGAAGCGGGAAACCAATCTACAACTTAGGCGTGCAGCGTCTTAAGCCGTGTCAAGGCAATTAGCCTCAATTGCGATGTCATAAGACTCGTGTATTGACGACAGCCAATCAGGAATCGCGCTAAGTGTTTGACATGCATTATTCAGACTATGCTAAGGTTCCCAATTGAATGCATACATTGTAACGTGTAGCTTGTAAAACATGTTAAGCAGCCTTAGTTTATTTCAGGGTTTTTTAATTAACTGATTACATAAAAGAGGTGGATTTAAAGTTTCCAGATGTTTTTAATAACAATTTTATAAACACACAAAACGTGAAAATAAATTAAGACCCTTTTGGGGTAATGTCTAAACAGCGGTATAATTTAATCTCCCGCAGTAAAACGCAGCCTATTAGTTTATCCAGATTATACAGATTCCAGAGTATCAGTTAACTATTCGTATCACTTCATTTTTCATAAATTAAAAGTTTTAAAATGAAAATATATGTAGCCTATATTTTTTTTATTACATCAGCTATTTACCAATGAAAGTCCTATCAGAGATTACCCGGAACAAACAGTATAATAAAATATATACGGAGCGTACACCAAAACAATGTTTTGCAATTTTGACAAAAAACGGTTGAGCAATGCGTCCTACCCGTGCCAACATACGCAGCTGAGACATGGACACTGACTGCGGGATTGGTTCACAAGTTCAAAGTCACTCAACGCGCAATGGAGCGAGCTATGCTTGGAGTCTCTCTTAGGGATAAGATCAGAAATGATTTAATCCGTAAGAGAACTAAAGTTACCGACATAGCCCGCTGGATCAGCAAGTTGAAGTGGCAGTGGGCTGGTCACGTATGTCGCAGAACCAATGGCCGTTAGAGCAGACGAGTTCTGGAGTGGAGACCGCGTCTTGGCAAGCGTAGCGTAGGACGCCCTCCAGCCCGATGGACCGATGACTTGCGGAAGGTCGCTGGTGGAAGCTGGATGAGAAAAGTGGAGGACCGGGATATCTGGCGCAAAATGGGGGAGACCCATGTCCAGTAGTGGACTGTAATAGGTTGAAGAGAGAAAAACGGTTATTTCAATCTTACAAACAGAAACTATAAATTTTATTTGTATGTATGGATTCCGACGGCATCAAAAGATAATATTAGAACGAGCTCTCGAATACATTATCGACAATCAAAAACTTTATTAAACGAACATTAATTTCAATAGTCAGTTTTGTTCGTAAGATTTCCATTAAAACAAAAGCCTAGCGAAAAATTAAGTTTGCCAAGAAAAAATATGTAAGAGGGGAAATTCGTTTATAGGACTCAGATACACAGGGAACTTATAAAGGAATCTTACGAAATGTACATTTTCTGCACGCCCACAACTGTGGAATTAATTAGCGAAGTTTTACAGTTTTGACAAATGTATTCTATTTTTGTTTGGCTGTCATAATAATTGGTTAATTTATATCTTGATTTGATGGCATAGTAGCTAGCGCATTCAAAAGAAAATCTTAACTTCCATTCCATTAGTTAGTTTCTATTCAACGAAGTTTATTGTATTATTTAGTTTATTCTACAATTATTTATGTAGTAGTGTTACTTAGTATTATGTTTGTATTTTATGTATTATGTTATATTTATTTAGTAATTTAGTATATTGTTTTTACTCGTTTTGCACTAGCCTCTTACATTACGCTTTGTTCTTTCATCCAAAGGTTGCCTGAAAAAATTACTACCTAAGCAATAAGGTTGTTCTTGATTTTTTTTGCTATCTGATGTGTTGTTTGATTTGTTACGTGAATAAGTATTTTTTATCTTATTAAAAAGAAACAGAAATGTCACCAGTGCACGCAATGTCGCTCTGTTGTTAAGGCGTATCACTTACACCAGGTGAGCGTCTTGACCGTCACTAACATTTAACATTAAAAAAATCTATCGGACTTGACCTGAACACAATCCCGTCGGATAATATTTATCCACGCGCAACTGT
>PQWD01002503.1:0-15875 GCA_019425675.1 Leucinodes orbonalis | reverse complement strand
AATTGTAATTTCGTTGTTAAGCAGAATTTTATTATGAATACAAATGTTACTAAGTTTCTTTCTATAAATAAGTAAATATCTACCAATATTCACAAAGCGCATCTCTAGTCCCAATTCAGGTTACTTAGCTACTTGTATTATTGTAATAAAATGTGTACTTACATATAATTCATAAATACACCCAGTCCAATACAAACAGACAGTTCATGCACACAAATGTTTGTACTGCCCGGGATCGACCTGGGGACAGAACCTTGGTGTAGGAGCCGACGTCTCAACCATTACACCACATGGATTTTGTTCTAACTTACGGCATCAACACATGTATTCTCATTGGAGAGGGCAAAGAGTAAAGATAAAGAGGAGTAGATGTGGAGAAAAGGAGAGGTGAAGAGATATTAGAGGAGCTGTAAAAACTATCCTATTCAATCTATCGCAGTCCTGGACATAGGCCAAAACTAGGCAAGTAAAAAATAATATTAAGGAATAATATATGAATGTAACAAATACTTTTCTGAAAACCGCATCGACATTGCTTACCCAAACGCGAGATAATCGCGGACAAACATACATGCATATAACAGGTCAAACTGAGAACTTCCTTGTTTTAAAAACGTTTAAAAATAGTTTCAATTTACTTAAAGCCTTCTTTTAGGTAATGGGAAAGTCTTAAGGCATACAAGTAACATTTTAAAACAGAGATGTTAAATTGGTATTAAACACCTTTTTTTTACGTAATCATAAGTAATTGTAAACTACTCATTACATGACGTACACTTACTAAAAACACAGCTTCCATTGCTTCGTCAAATATTTCCTAAGTAATCTGTGTCGTATCGTAGCATCTGCTGCTGAATTAAGGTATACAATTATAATTTTATAAGCAGTATTTCGGTTGAAGTTAAGATTTACCACATATAGTTAAAGGTTACACAGTCAGTTTCGTGTTTTGCATTCGAATATGTTACTCGTAGTATAGACCAAAAAACTCGAATGACTACAGTACAATAAAAACAATTCCTTTAGTCGGTTATATACATCTTATTTACATGATTCAAATTTCGGGGCAGTATGTAAAAAAAACCCGTAATGAGTCCCGTTAATCATGATTAGGTTATTATTACTGGTAGTCATCAGAGATTATGAGTTAAGAAAGAAAGAAAAAACATTTATTGACTACATTATCACATCATTGACAAACAGACGATACAACTTTTACATGATTGACAATAATATATAAAAAATTAGAAAATAAAAAAAAGTTACATTGATTAGGAATAAAAACAAAGAAATATTAAAAATAAAATGTGGTCAAAGGGGCCACGCCTCAGCTTATGCGCCGTGTTTATGTGTTCGTAAAAAAGTTCGTATGGCTAACGCTAACTTTATCCCGCTAATTCGTTTGTCCTGTACAAATAGCTAAAACTGCGATATCTTCTAAAATATTTCTTCAAATGGAATAATGTAAAAGGCAATTTTATATTTAATTAAATACTTGTATGATTAACATTTATTTGGATAAGGATTAGCATCGTGTAAATGCATTATTTTAGAATACATTTTGTAAGCAAAAAGGTTTTAGTGAGCTAAACTTAAAAGATAGGCAGACTTTTTCTTGATGCTCCGCTCCTACTGTACTTAGCGTGATTATATATAGCCTAAAGTCTCTCTATAATAAGCTTTCTGAGAATTTTGCAAATCGGACCAGTAGTTCCTGAGATTAGTATAGATAATAATGAACTTTAAGAAATAACAAAATTACATTTGTATCTAGCTGTTTTGTATCTGCACAGAAAAATACAATCTGGTAACCTGTGAAATTTATTGCATTCTATTGTGTCTCTTACTAGCAAGCAGATTTATGTCACACTTAGCAACTACAATGGGACCCTCATCTATATCAGTGTATAGAGACATTAGCCGTTTATAACTCATATTACCTAAGTACGTTTTTGTAGTTGGTATTAATTACATAAAACAATAATGGGAATTTGAGGAGACAATTTAAGATTTCCAGGAACTTAATTTATAAAGTACCTTTTTACAAAATTATTTTAGAGCTATGGAAAACGGGGTTAAGCACCTGGTTGCGCAAATAGATTTATAAAATGATGTGTAACGAAGCGTGAACATATCTTGGCTATTTTGAAAACCAATCTCACGTTATCTAATGTAACGACTGGTCATGATTTTGGACTGCAATGAAAAAACAATAATAAATTAAATATCTATTTATTTTTTCTGTTTTTATGCTTAATATCTTTCTATTAGTGATGTATTCGATTGCATCTAGCATGTATAAGGTAAACTACCGTAGATTTACTTATAAACGGTTAACGACGGCACAGTCACTAGTAAGTGTATAAAGCAGGGGGCATAAACCATCTCCAAATACATAAGACAATATTACTTCGCTTTTGTACATACAATAGAAGTATATCATAGTAATACTGTAGACAGAAAAAATCAATAAAACTAAACAAATTATTGAAATTATATTTTTTTTAAGTACTAGCTATATATTTTCCTACTTATACTTTAGAAAACCCAAACGCTAACCAGAAGTAGTGTCTAGTAAAGCATATCAGTTACGACTATTTATAATTCGGATAAATTAATATTAGACAGAAAAATATTACACCGGCTTTTCCTCATCGTTCTCTAGTTAAATTAACTACGTATTTGAGAAGCTGTAAAATTAAGGAGGGAAATTCTTTTCTTTATCCTGTAGTAGGTAATTGTGAGAAACAAGAAAATAGATATTTTTACCAACGGAAATTGCTTGTCGGCCTTTTATTTGTAGTAATTTTGTTACTCGACAATTTTCTTTTTATCTTTACGAAGTTATTTATGACATGTTGTAGTCTTAACTAAATGTATTATTAACAGTTTTCTTAAAAAATGTAAAAGAAATGTATAAGAATTATTGTTTTAGAGAAGACAAAAAAAATATCGAACAATGTAGGCGCATTATATATACTTTTGTAGTAAGTTGTCAAAATATAATGTGCTTACGGTTTATGGAAAAAGCTGACAGCAATTAGAACGTTTATGATTATATGAGATCATTTAGATATTTGGATTGTGTTTAATTATTGTAAGAACCTCTTTTACTTTGTAAGTATGACTGAGAAAGACTTAAATTATACATATGAGAGATTACTCGTTCATATAGATTTAAACTAATTACCTTTATGGGATATTTTGTGGTAGTTTGAGTTGTTCTGTTTTCGATAAAATTCATCATTATATTCATGTCCATATGATTATTATTCTTTTAAATGTATGTACCGAATTAAAAACATGAGAACAATAAGTAGGTTTGCAATAAGTTTGTTCTGCACACACGAGCCGCATATTGAACTCGAGTGTACGTATTGGCAACATGATGTTATTACCGCCGGGAAAGTGGTTTCACATTGTATTAAAACTTTAAACAAGGCGCGGGTAGAAAGTATGTGTTTGATCTAAAACGGTACACAGTTATGAACATATGACCTCCTATCTATCGTACGGTGCGAAGGCGTCTCACTATTGGAAATAATTCGAATAACCATAATTAGATGATCATAGTTACGATGATTATTTTGGAAAAATCCATTTTTTTCTATGAATTCTTTATTTTCAGTGATATTGTTTTTTGTTATTGGTATTGGAGATGATTAAGTCATTAATATTTCTACCTATATCAATATTATTAGATTATATTCCGATTCATTATAAAACGAACGAGGAACTTGTGCAGTGCCCCCATCGTACATTAAACTTGAGTAAGGGGATTACCATAGAAACCCTAGAATGATTAAGTCATTGGGGGAGACCTTTTCCGTCAGTGGACACTATTTATTTAAAATCGTATTGCCATACGATTTTAAATAAATATTTACAGACATTCATACAACACCATCTAGGCCCATTTTAAGCGAGGTGCTTGTACTATCTACGGTTGTTAAACAATGGATAGTTTTTTGTATGTAGAACATAAAAAAAACATCCAAATAACCAGACTAATACAACCGGGCACAATAATGCTTTGGGATCGTACCCAGAATCATTGGTAATAAACGACATTTCAATTACTAAACTACATGGGTCGTCAAGTTCTGGTAAATTGGTAAACGGTATCAAATATCATATAAGTATATGAAATGCTTTTTTACACAATATGGCTTATTGGGTTTATAAATTATAATTAATCAAAATGTATACTTCGTTAAGATATGTCAAATTTTCAGATATTGCATAAAGAATATTTTTTTTGTGAGTCTATATTTCATAATAGGTTTGCAAGTGTATTGAAGTGGTCATTTACCTATTGGTTTTGGACGGCTAGGGTTGCCAACCGTACTCTAAAATAGAGTATTGTCCTCTATATCATGTGGTCGTACTCTATAATCTAAACACTAATAAAGTACGCTAAAATACTTTTTTTACAAAATGTTTAGTGCACGTCCGTAATAATACGCAAAAACCTTAATCAGAATTAAAAGTCCACTATTTACAAAAATGGTTTGATTTTAGTAATGATAACTGGCTGTATTCACTAAATACAATATCTTTAAAGACTACTGTTGAATTTAATCATTTAGAACAAATTATAGAAGGAAAACTTAATTTAAAAAGACTAAACATAGACATGGATACTTTATATTCAGAAGTATCAATTTTAAAATTGCTCGAAGCCGAATTGTTTAATAACGCAGACTTTATACAAAAATGCACCGCTGAAAAATGGCAATATATTTTAAAAAAATGTCCTCAAGAATTTGATTGTTTAAAAAAAATTATTAGCTATATACTCTCTGTTCCCGCCACTTCAGCATTTACAGAAAGAGTCTTTTCGGTCATGAATGTAAAGTGGCGAGAAGAGAGAAACAGAGCTTCATTGAATTTAATCAAAAATGAGCTCTTGATATATATAAATTTAGAGTTAGAATGTTTAGACTCATTCAATACCTTTAAAAATAATGAAAATTTGTTATGTGCCGCAAGAAGTACTAAAAAATACCTTTTTAAAAGATAAAAATAAATGATACTCTTTTTTATAAGTGCATACTCTTTTTTTACCTCCTTTAAAATCAGATATACTTTATTTCTGCTAAAAAAAGTTGGCAACCCTATGGACGGCTGATATTTGGCTACTTCGATGACTCTTGGGTACTTAAAGTGTTTTGATATTACATGAAGGTAATAAGGTTTCTGCTTTCAAACATACTCGTATATCTAAATAATCATTTTCTAATTGTTACAGCAGCAAGCAGTTCTTCACCAGTTTGTGCCACAACCTGCCCCTACTCAAGATCTGGAACAACCTGATGTAATTACCTAATATACTTCAGTAATTTATCTAGTCTATAGCCTCCACTAGCCTACACTACATGGCTAATATTTTTTACGTCATAAGTGAACGGCACAGTCAATCACCTGGTGGTGAGTGATATCTGACCATTACAGTAGGTAAGTAGTGTTGAAGGAAATGAATAACATTAGGGTGGTAATCATTATTTTTTTCGTCCACACTGCTCTTTGCCCGTTACCCAAGACGACAGATGTTACTTCCCTTATTTATACTCGGTAATTTTACAGTGCTCTTATCCCGAAACACAGAAATGCAAAACACTTCCATTTTACGGAACGATATCTGGCCCTGCGGTGGTACCTACCTAGACGACTCAGTACCAAGTCTACCACCTAGTAAATGCTATGAAGGTATCAGACCACGCGGGCTCAATGAATTGATGATATTAGCGATAATTGTTAGGTGTTTGTCGGGATGCGCCTTCTGAAGGACGGAGGGCCTCGAGACATATTTTTTCGGTTATCTGATGTTCAATCATCGTATTGAAGACAGTTGTATATAGTATGTATTAAAATTCGGAAAAAAATACGTCTCATGTTGTATGAAATTCCCACCTATTGTATTTAATAACCTCGAAATTACTAAAAAGTATTAAAAATTACTAAAAAGTTATTTCAGCCATAAAGCCTAATGTTCGGCTAAGCCCTCCCCCACTATCGGTCGACTAACATCAAAGCTTGTACCAACAAGATTCGGTGCTAAGTCCACCGCTTTGTAAATAATTATTTGATTTAATTACTCGCGTATATTTGTACATATTATAATATGCAGATAAATTGGAGTTCTGGTTTATGACACCAGGTTCAGAAGATCCAAATGAACGGCGCGCCAGTGCAGATGAACCTACCATGGGAGCTGAGCCCGGAAGAGATCCATGCCATCCACCGTGGCCCAGGACGCAGTCGCCAACCAACGCCGTGACCAAGATCGACAACGATATGCTTGAGGTATTGCAATCTGTTTTGTTTGAGTTGGGTAAATGGCGAGCGCAGATGACTTAACTTAAAAAAAATTCACAACAATCCAAGGGCGTCTCCTAGCGGGACTCTAGCTTTGGTGTAGGGCGTTGCGGGTGGAGAACTATATTATTTATTTCTTTATCGTATACTAAAATACATTAGAGGAAACAAAAAGAAAAACAACTAAGGGCCTTTTGCACATGATATGGCAATTGGCAATCTTTTTCAGGCAACCTAAGGATGGGGAATAAAATATACCTATAACACATGGGATAAAGGGCATACTCGTGCGTGTAATCAATGCAAATTATATGCATACTAAACAAAAATGTTGATTTACCTGTAAACTACACAAGAAAAATTATTTTAAGAAGGTACTACGAGTACAATATTTTAGAAGGATATTAAAAACATATTATACAGGTGTTTGGGGGGCACCAGTAGCTATCCGGGTTATATACCCTACATATAAACTCAAAACTTAAATTCAAAAATGCTTTATTCAATTAAAACATTAAATGATAATTTTGAATCGTCAGAAAATTATTTTTAGATAGCAACCTACGAATTGTTGTATTTGCTGTAGGTGAAGACAATCGTAAACACGCTGGCGGCTGCGGCTGAGGCTGAAGAGGCGGAGGCGCGAGCTCAAGCGGAGGAACAACAGCGGCAAGGGGAGCACCAAGAGCAAGCGCCGGCGCAGGCGCCCCGCGCCCCGCGCACCTTGATGTTGCCCCAAGACATGCCAATGGACGAGAGGCCACACTGTAAGTCATTCACTACCTTCTACCTTGACCGCCAATAATCTAGACACAATGAAAATCTATTGTTTATGACGCTTTTATTATACGGTCTCTGGTGGTTTAAGGGCAGCTTCAGCTACGAAAGTGTAGTAGTATTAAAAAAAGAATAATCTTTGCATTGCAATATATTTTAATATTTCAGACTTTATATCCCTAAAAGAGATAAAATTTCATCAGTATTCGAATATGTTCTTCATTTCCAATACATTTATCCCAGTTAAACATACCTACCAGTAAATTGAAAACTTGACAGATGCATGATGTACACGGTTAATAATGATAAATGTAAGCATGTTTATATTAATAATTTATGATTTTATTCAATTTTATTAATTAATATTTTGTCACACAGAATATTAATTGTGTTTTCTTTATAAGATATCTCACATGGTAAAGTAATTTCAATAAGTATTGAATATAATACCAATTCGGTCCCTTCTCAAACCCTTTTGACAAATGCCTGAGGATATAATATTTGTAAAACTAACAAAATGCTTCCTATACCACAATATAGCTTAAATTTATTTAATTGGCAGAAAATGAGGCTTTGCCGATTTAAAAGGACTTATAAATTGGCGCGCGTCCTCACTGTGGCTAATCAATGAATGGAAAATTGCTTTTGAATACAACTTGATATTGTTTAGTCCAATAACAAATACTAACACAATAGATACAATTGGAATGATGTCAAAATAATCATTGAGAATTTATTAAGGTTATAGAACCTCAAAACTACTTCAAATAGTTGAAATATAAAGAAAACAATTGAATTAATTGTTTTCTTCTTATGCTGGAGCCACACTAACAGGATGCGCCATTAATTATCACGACAATAAATAAATAAATATTCACTGACATTCACAGCGCCATCTAACCCAAGTTAAGCGTGAAGCCTGTATTATGGGTACTAAGCAACGGATAAATATACTTATATACATTTTTTTTTGTAAATACATACATATTATACACAGAAAACACCCAGACCATTACAAACATACATGTTCATGCACACAAATGTTTGTACTGCCCGGGGATCGAACCCGGAACCCTTGGTGTTGCAGTCGACCTCTCAACCGCGACACCAAATGGGTCGTCAAAACAATGGGCATTAACTTCAGACGAAGTGTAGATCTGACGTGTTCAAATTTGCAATAATAATCGTGCTAATGGACATTAGACGATAACCGTTAGTGTGCCCCCAGTATGATATAGACTAGTACTTCATAGGAAACAATTTTTTTAGGGCTATTTAAGCTTTTCTTTTAATTATTCTGTAGTTATGACATATTGATTATATTTACAATGCATATTTAGCAATCGAATAAATAAATCCTTGATTCATTATCATGATCCTTAGAAAGCTCTTTCTTACTTAATACGTACGCACGTATTGTATAAAGCGGTAAAGGGCACCCAACCGATTTATGTTTTGGGTTAGTTTTCATTTTAATTCAAGCCAGCTTCCATGAATAATTATTATCAATTTGCGATGAATCTCTACGATGTCAAATTAATTTTGGGTTTTGCTTTAGTCTTTGATCTCTATTGAAAGTGGTTACCTATATTTAGAAATTATCGAGATCTACTTTGGGCTTGTTTATTCATGTGGTGTAAAATTAGAGATTAGCAATTCAACTTCTTGATTAGATTATTTTGATTTTACTTACTTTTTGTTTGCATTTAAGCTATAATTATAAATTTATAAATAAATATAATTTAAAAAGAACCACTGACTTTCACACAGCGCCATCTAGCCCCAAGTCAAGTGTGAAGCCTGTAGTATGGGTACTAAACAACGGATAAACATACATTTTTTTTTTGTAAATCCATACATATTATATATGTATATGTGTTTTCTATGGAAAACACCCAGACCAATACAAACAGACATGTTTGTAGGGAACCCTTAGTGTAGAAGCCGACGTCTCAACCATTAAACGAAATGGGTCGTCTTTTAAAAAACTGCAGTTTCTTTAAGGAATGCCATTTGAGCAATTGTCATAAGTTCGCGACACATATTATGTTGTAGTTTTTTCTTTGCTAGACAAATGGAACAATCGCAAGGATATATATAATTTTAAAAGATTTAATACTTAAAACATAATATTATATATAAAATTTGAACAAAGTATTAAGTAATGTACAAATTGTATATGAACTAAATTGTACATTGAATTAATTTACAGACATGCAGCCCCGCTCGGTCCGCAGTGTAGATGCCATGCTCCAACGTGAGAAGCGTGTCAAGCGCTGTGCTTGCAGCTGCGCCTAAAGCGCGACAGCACAAGCGCTGCAGTTGCTGCCCGAGCACGGCACCACTCCGTCCATATTCTTTTAATTTTGGTAACAAAGTAGCTCGTTTACGAGAACCTTCTAACAGTTCTGTAAATAAAGTTGTTAAATTTTCAGCTTTGAAACTTCGTTTTTATTGCTTACCAAAACGTTATTTATGAAAATTTTATATTTGTTAATAAATAAATAATTTATAACCCGTTTAAGTACCGCGCGTGTGCCCAAGAAATGTAAACTGAAACCTTTTTAATGCAAGTTATACTATTATGTAGAAGTAGTTGAAACGGATTTAAAGAAAGTTTATAGCGGATTACGGTTTCATATCTCCGATGCATGATAATTGAATCAAGACATCGAAACATACAATTCAATTAATTAATGGAGTAATCAGAGTTATGTCACTCTCAATATCGGTGTTGGTAAGACTAAGTAACAACATATTTGTAAAAAGGAACGGCATTTATTTCTAAACCAATGTCTTACCTAGTGATATTGTAAACTAAAATTTACATTCTATTGTGATCCTAAATTAAATTTTTATTAGTTTTAAAGATGTGAGTTTTATTTCTAAGTTATCCTCTTTGTGTATTACCATTTTCGATGAATAATAAGGCCATGATAACATAAGGAAAGCACTTTAAATTTTTCATTTAGTATTTCATAAATGGACAATAAATTAATTATATATATATATGCTTTTACAAATTTATATTTATATGCTTTTACGTAGGAAATTTCTATTTTAACACCTAGTAAAAGGACCTGAAACCTATAAAAAATGGTTTTATATAAGTAATCTAATGTAATTTTTTAAATTGTCATTTTTGTCGATGTATTTTTGCAATTCTATGTTAGTTCATTAATTCTTTTGCTGAAAAATACGCCAACAAATGCTAAAGATTAACTAATATTGATAAATTTAACTTTTACCTTTTGATTACTGGAACTTTGGCTAATATTAAAATCTTTGCAGGATGTATCACATGATTGTAGTCAAATGTTTCACAACTTTAGAGGGAGTCTATAAAACGGCTTACAAACTTTAAAAACAGACTCAGTCTCATCGTTTGTGCAGATGACTTATACATCGTTAAAAAAAATATAACTGCACTACAAAATTAAATTGAGGACTATTATTAAGTTCGATCTTTTTTAAAGGTTATGTTTCATATATATTTGTTTATTTGCATCAATACTAATATTTAAACATCTTGAATATTGTTCGTCAACTGGTTATTTGCTTGTATTGTACGAGTATAGTGCGCGACGACTCCAGGTACTTTATGATTAATAAGTAAACAACTTGATCAGATCACTCATGCTATTACTAATAATGAGAAGTACAATATGCTATGCGTCACCTGTCATTACATAAAACGATAATAATTTTTATTGACTACAATACGAACAAATAATATAGGTAGGTCTTATCTATTTAGTCTTAAACTAATATGATTGATAAAAAAGACAAGTGTTTTAACAAATGTAATAAATCTTGGGGTGAGGTAACGTGTTTAATATTATTATATTATTGGGTTGAATATTGTGAAAAACAGATATTTGGAAAAAATGGGACCTATACACACAGTTTTATGAATTTATGAAGAAAAGGTGCGATACGTTAATTAAACTAATATTTCTTGGACATGCAATATGAAAAATAAATGTTATTTGTGATTATACTCGTATATCAAATATAAGTAAATTCATTTTAGATTCTCTATTGCTCTCCGTAGTGCGGAATTATATTTATAACTTAAATAAAACTTATGTCCATTGTTAGAGTTTGTATCTCATCAATGTGCGTACTGAAGACATGCGCAAGGGATATCATTGTTTGCTTTGATTACACTGATACATAGAATAAATTTCAGTTAAGTTACTATGATTATTACGAGCGAAAGTCATGTTCAATGAACACTACATGCCACAATCGATGCCCCAACGCGCAATGTAGTGAGCTAAGCTCGGAGTCTCTCTTAGGGATGAGATTAGAAATGATGTTATCCGTAACATAACTACAGTTACAGACAAGGTCCGCCGGATTAGCAAGTTGAAGTGACAGAGGATTACGTATGTCGCAGAACCGAGTACCATTGGAGCAGACGAGTTGCGGAGTGGAAACCGCGTACTGGCAAGCGTAGTGTAGGACGCCCTCCGCCACGATGGAAAGGTCGATGTTGGAGGCTGAATAAGATAAGGGGAGGGCCGATATATATAGCGCAATATGGGGGAGACCTATGTTCAGCAGTGGGGACTGCGTTAGGTTGAAGAGAAGAGTAGGCTATAGCTATTTTATAAAGTGTATGAATGAATGTTGTATTTTTCCTCTGAATACATTTTACTTACAATAAGTATTTGGCACTAAAGTTCAATAGTACGTTTTTAGGGTTCCGTAGCCAAATGGTATAAAACGGAACCCTTCAAGTCTATCTGTAAATAAATTCTTCAAGTCTGTCTATCTGTTTGTCCGACCGTATGTCACACCTTTTTTTCTCCGAAACTATGAGCACTACACTATTCAAAATTTGTAAGTATATGTATTCTGTGAACCGCTTTTAGGTTTAGGCAAGAAACTTGAAACAAAAATAATATATTTTGAGGTTTCCCATACATTGAACTGAAACTCAATTTTTTTACATCAAACTTCCTCGTGTGGTGCATCAATGTGTTATAAAAACTTATTTTATTTAATGTAAATTGCTGCTGCGTAACCCTCCACGGGCGAGTCCGACTCGCGATTGGCCAATTTTTAAATGAAACACGCAGATGTCTGTAAATTGGATTTTTTATGACCCAGGTAAGAGAAGGAACTTTAGTAGAAATGGCGTCCATTGTTAAACTTTTACCTTTAATTACTAGTTACTTTATAAATATTGTTTCTGCCGTTAACCAGAAGTTTAAAATACGTATCATTATGACATTACTACATTCTATTATGAATAAATACATTTATAAATAAGAAAGTTATGTTTTCGAATCTGTATAAACAAATATACAGGGTGAAATCGAAATATTGGCATTTTTTTAAATAAGTAACTCCTGGTAGTTTACCCTCAAATATGAGGCAAATCTTTTGATACAAAAATCAAATATGTTTTTAACCTAAAAATCATGCAAAACACTTTGTGATTGATAAACAATACATATAACAATAAAAAATAATTAAGTTGACTTAGAAAAATATTTTCAATTAAATATGGGGAGAGGCGGTTCAAGTGCACGATGGGGCAGAGGACGGCGCTGGTGCACTCTGTATAAAGTAGTACAAGCTATAATAAATTATCGAATTGCTTAATGCAATGCGGCATATTTATTGATAATTTAAAAACTTTATCATTCATCTATACGGTATTAGGTTCCCAGAAAACATTTCAGAATATGAGTACAATAGTAGGTCGAAAAGATGCCAATGATTTTAAATTTAATCTGTACAAAAATATTGTGTAAGTATTATTAGGATCATCGAAAATTATAAATAAATAGTTCAGCAAGTTTGATTGTATTTAAGTCTATGGACGCAAGTATTGCCACTGTCAACGTCGACCAATCAAAGAGCAGTATATTAGTTGCCGCATTTTAAAGATGCGTATAATTAAAAGCTCCTCTGTGATTGGTCAAAACTTTTTGAATCTTTCGAATGGATATTCGTAAAGTTATAAATTGACAGCGAGACGTTTCAAATTAATAAATTTACGAAAATGTAGACGTAAAATAATACAACTTATCCGTAGTGTAGAATCCTACGAAAGTTTATAAATTTCCTAGGTAATTAATAAATTTGCGGTTATTGTTATTTTCCGGTGTTATTTTCACCGCTGAATTAAGAGACGTATTCATATTATTCAGCAAGCTTGAACGTTTATTGTTCTTTTAATTCCCTTATAGTGGAATCTTATTGGTCTCAGTCATGTAATGACTACCATATTTATCGGCAGCTGCTCAATTGCCTGCTCATGGTAAATCCAAACAACAACGCCACTTAACCAGCACTATGTAAAGCCTCATATCCGTGTAAATTTAGTTATTAATAAAAAGAAAAGTTTAGTTGCCTTTTTCTGCTAACTAATAAATTAAGATCATGCCATACCCGAGGTGAAAGTTCCTTAGCATAAGTATAACAAGGTGAAATAAAAGGGAAACTTTTTTATGCTCACAATTTTGTGAGGGCTGAATAAAATGTCCTCTTAGGAGGTAACTTTAAAATATACAAGGCGCTCGAGCGACAGCCACATGGCGCGGGTGGGGCGGGTAATATCGTGGAGTCAGCTCGAGAAGGCCATTTTCTATTCGGATGCGGAGATTATTGCCTCTTTTTCTTAGGAGTGCGTTTTTGGCGACCCACGTCTGTTAAACGCTTACTTCACCCGACTGACATTTTCGATTTTTATGTATGCTTATAGGTAATTCCGTTTTATTGGAAAGCAATCTTTATGTTGGAATTTAAAACACTTAAATGTTTATGTAAAATAAATTATAATTCAGTCTATAAAATAATATACATATTTACAAATATTTTAATAAATGTTGAATTGTGTTAACAGCTGATTTTGCAACATTCATTCACTTTCATGAATTTATTTATCCATCGAAATACTTAGGTTGGGAACAGAGGTACATGATTTAACATTACATCTAAAATTCAATATGATTAAGATTACATAAAAACATAAAATAAGAATATTCATTAAAAGACCAGATATGTAACTTACAAGTAGAGTTAAAAACGATTTCAAGCACCATAACTCTATGACGTCTTTCGAGAATAAATAAAAGTTAATTAGTAAACACATTAAGAACGTAATGATGGTTAGACTTCTAGTGAATTTTCTGATTTTATCATTAAGAACTTTATACAAGATAGTAAGGTAGAGAAACGTTCCAAGTAGCATCAAGGGCCATCGAAATAAGCAGCAGGTGAGAAGGTATAGAGACTTTTGGTCCAGTAATTTGTTGACTACGATAGCAGTGCACGCTACACTGACGGGCAGAGGCACTAGCCACGCGCACGTTACTACCTTCCACAGTCTTGTTTCACTGATTTTTACCAGCACCACTATCAGGCTATCATACATATGTTTTATAAAGAAAAACACCAATATCACTATCACAAAATCTATATATATCTCGGCGCCGAGCAGTACATAGCTCGAGCCCACACTATTGTATATCTCGCCTTTTTCCTTAAAGAAGACGATAAGGAAAACCAGTCTCTTCAAAAAACGCACCACACTCAACTGCAACAACATTTGATTTCTGTAATTCTTTCGCCATCTTTGTATTCTTATAGCTGCTACCGTCCATATAATTAATTCCAAAGCTGTCATAACAATTTCAATTATAATAAAGCTTCAAACACTGTCAAAGTATCCAAAGTATCCGAAGGTTCGCTAAGAAACGATTGGTTGGCAACAATCGCCTTTCGTACACTTTCTGCTAACGAAGATTCATGCCCTGCGGACGATTCTGTCCAGGTTACTTCGCTATTATTAATCAACATTGATGTAGTAGCTAGAACCGCCGAAAAATCGCTGCCATTTGTTAAAACATCTTCCGTGGTGGTGCTATCTGCCATCTTGATGGCATTTACGTAACGCCTTATATCACAGATTTAAATGTCAACAAGCGACACACGGAGTCGGTGCACTGGTGCCAATCAGACTGCCGACAAGTGTATGTCTAGAAAAACAGGAAACAGCTTGTAATATTGCTCATTAGCGATCGTTCTAATTTATTGGAATTTGTGGTTGACGGACGTCATACCTGTGTGTAACGAAATCCCCAGATTGGTCATGCCAGTGACGTTTTGTGTAAACACACAATGTACTACTACGATGATTTTCTAAATAAATAGGTCAGCGGGAATTATTATGATTATCTAATTTAATATTTCTTATATATAAATTTAAAACCTAACATGGTTATAAATTTTATAATATCATAAATTGAAATCAATTTCTTAGGTATTTTACTGGAAAATATTAGCTTAACATACCTAGGCATGTTATAAATTTGGACTAAGTAACTACGTTTGGACTGTTTGTATCTAAGTGCATGCTAGGACCTCCGACAAGACGAGCCAAGCGAAGTGCTTCGTCGTTTTTGTGAACCCTCATAGAGTTGGTTTCCGATGTACCAGATAGTTCATATTCTCGGGATGTATTGTCTAAGATATAGTAATTAAACATACGAAGTCTCAATAGAATGGCTTTATTAATTTAGATTTTATCAATATCTAAATACACCGATTTCGTCACTGACACATTGACTCAGATCATTAAAATGTTTGGCTACTTCCTGAATTGCTAGAACGCTGAAATTTGGTATGTAATCTAAGTATAGTATACAACCAATATAAGCTTATAGCTTTTGCTCATCATCTTCTAAAATGGTGGGTGAATTAGAACATGCAAGTTACACGGTATTGTAGAAAGTAAATAAAATACCTATAAATGAATAAAC
>PQWD01002502.1:111411-128088 GCA_019425675.1 Leucinodes orbonalis | reverse complement strand
TGTAGGGCGCTAAAGGGCGCAAAAGGCAGCGATCGGCAGCAACTGGCCGTTATGCGACCCGGGGCTGCCGGTTGCTGTCTTCAGGGGTTCATAGTAGTTTTACGCGACCTAGCTTGTAATTATGTATAAGTATATTTAAAATGATTAACCTGTATTAGTGGTAAAATTCAGTATTTGAGTAAAATAATTTCTAAGTGTAGTGCAAATGCAGCAATCGGCAGCACTGGCCGTTATGCGACCGGGGGCTGTCGGTTGCTGTCTCCAGGGGATTGTAGGATTATGCGACCTAGCCTGTAAATACGCATAAGTACTGTTTAAAATGATTAACCTCTATTGTGTAGAATTCTCTATTTGATCAGAATAAATTCTATAGTGTAGGGCGCAAAAGGCAGCAATCGGCAGCAACTGGCGCGTGCGACCGGGGGCTGCGGCTGCTGTCTTCAGGGTATAATGTGTGATGTGCCTAAGCTTAATTCTGTATAGCTATTGTTAAATGATGAACCTCTCTAGTGATAAGTTTTGTATAAGTTTTGCATTTAATCAGAATTAGTTGTGTAAGTGTAGGGCGCTAAAGGGCGCAAGGGCAGCAATGGCCAGCAACTGACCGTTTATTCGATTGGGGCTGCCGGCTGTGTCTTCAGGGGTTGCAACGGCGTTATGCGACTTGGTCACACTAGTATAACTGTATAATTGTTATTTTATTAGTGCTATTTTTTTTTGTAATGGGTAAATTCCTTTTAAAGTTAAAGTTAAGTGTGCAAAAAGGTGCAAAAGGGTTTGCAAAGTGTGCAAAGGGCGCAAAACGGCGCAAAGCGGCAGCAGTTGGCAGCAGCTGTTAGTTTGCGAATAGAAGCTGCCGAATGCTGCCACAAGGTATGCTAAATTGCTATCATGATGTTTAATTAATGAGTGAAAGATAGCAAAGTTGATTAATTTGATTAGTAAGATAGTTTAAGGACCAATTGTCCCCAATCCAACCTTACCTCTACCTCTTTTAGTTTCTTTTCCCTCTTATTTACGATCTGACTCCTTCCTTTAGTCTTCCCATTCTTTCCCACTGGGTAGCACTTCTACTCGCTATCCAGAGGACTTTATTTCCTATCTTCCTAGATCCTCCTCTACCAAAAAGTTCCCCGTTGGAACGTCAACACGAAGGCACCACGGGGAACAAGCTACAATACTTTCCATACCTTCCTCAAACAGTTATAATATTGTGAAACAAATTTCAGCTTGGAGAATAAAAAAAAAAAAAAAAAAAAAAAAAAAAAAAAAAAAAAAAAAAAAACCCTAACCTAACCTAACCTAACCTTCCTTCCTTCCTTCCTTCCTTCCTTCCTTCCTTCCTTCCTTCCTTCCTTCTCCTTCCTTCTTCCTCCTCCTCCTTCCTTCCTTCCTTCCTTCCTCCTTCCTTCCTTCCTTTCCTCCTTCCTTCCTCCTCCTTCCTTCCTTCCTTCCTTCCTTCCTTCAATGTTAGAAGCAGACTGACTGACCGAACACAAATAATAACACACTACACACTGTTACGGGTCCTTATAATTTTCACACACATATTAGAAAATCACTCGTTAACACTTTACACTGTTATATCACACTCGACGATCCCTTAGATATTGCTTTATCGCTGCTTCCTTCTTGTGCTCGATACTTCCCTAAGTCTGCCAGCGCACCCACATCAATTCGTATCAAAATTAAATCAGTTATTATTTGTCGGTTATTTGATTATTATCAGTGAACTCAAAATATTTGTGGGCATCGTCTAGGGCGGTTGTCATGAAGCGTTAAATAAGAAGACGCATAAAAGGTAAAGTTTATTAAAAATAAATTTAAATAATAATTAGAAAGGATTTACTACCAGAGTTGAAACTATGACACAGATATGAAATGTGGTCGCTTGATTCTTCCAGGCGCCGTAGAGTTTTTGAACCCACAGGGCCACGTATTAGAAGGGCGCTTCCAGGGTCTCACTGATATCTGTTGCACGACATTTCCGGCGACAGTGGGCGTTTCAAGGGGGCTTACTAACACTTGGACGCGGCAGCTCCGATGACAGCGGGCGCTTCCATAGGCTCACTTACACCTGGTGCGCTGCAGCTCCAGTGACAGCGTATCCGAAGCAGTGCCTCTCCAAATGATAAACTTCTCCCTTAACGGCCTTGGTAACTGCAGCAACGACGATTTGATGAATGTGAATTATTTGATGATAATAATAATAAATTATTTATTTGAATTTAAAGGTTTAGTTATAATACGAGATAAACTAAATAAGTGACCAGCTCAGCTCTGATCACCTGATAACTCCTCGTAAGAATGCCGTCCAACAGCCAAATGCCTCCATTTATAAGACTTCACCTTTGACAACAGTACAATTTTAAATTATTTTCTTTATTATTCGAAATAAGAATGATTTTGGCGTAGGTTACATAACAAAAAGTGGAAATTAAGAATATATTGAGCTTCAAAAGGATATGTCAGAAATGTAAACATACGTGTCAAATAAAGGAAACGTAATTTATAGCACCAAAAAAGGTGAAAATTATAATAGATGTAATGAAGAATAAAGAAAAATGAGAAGGCATTGTATGCAATGGGTCCGGTACGTATAAGTTTACCCAGAGTGAAGTAATTTGAGGCTGAAAGAATCGAAAGTGAAAAACATTATGATGTGTTGTTTACAGGATTATAATGCGTTATTCGTATAGTTCGAGTGAAATCAACGTATGTAAACAAATAAAATTACACGAAAGTGCGCGGAAAGATCATATGCGATGGAGATGAAAACAAAGTGTAAATGTGTAAATAATGAAAACGATAAGGTCAGTACTACATTTCCTACAGGGTGTGTGCGCAGGAAAGAATGTGCAACTTATGAAGGTAAGTTTTAGCTTTGACCTTGACAACTGACCTCTGACCTAAATATTATTTGACCGTGATTTACTTTTTATTCAGTAAGGGGAATACAAGGGGCTTAGAAAAAGTCTCCAATACTAGTGTGTGCATTCTTTGAGATACAATCGATATCTGCAGGCGTAGTGCCCCCGCCAAGACGAGCCAAGCGCAGCGCAATGGCGGCACTACCTACACTTTCTCGAAGTATTCCGTCATATTTTTGAACTCTCATAGAGTGGTTTTCAAATGTAACAGTTCATATTCTTAGGATTAATGACATCAATAGAACTATAGATTTGATTGATATCTGAAATACGCCGATTTCGTCACTGACACCGATCATCATCAAAATAGTATTTAGAAATTGTTGAAATTAGGGACACATTACTTGACAAGCCCGCAATTTATATTTTTATTTGCATCACATGACTTTTTTATTTTTTATAAATAATTTAAACAACTTTGCTACCCGGGACTTTATTGAAAAAGATCAACTCCACCATTACCCAAGGACGGAGCGACTTCAGCACATCGAGTAAGGATTAGGAAATTGGTAGATAAATGAAAGAAACAAGTAACTTAAGGACGAGTTGTATTAAATATAAATGGCACGTGTTCAGTGTTGGGTGCTGACGTCAGTGGGCTCGAGGCGCGGGTAGGAGGGCAGCGTGAGCACGCCGCACGTGTTGGAGGGCGCGTGCACGCGGATGTAGCCGCCGTCGCCCCACGCCGCCGACCACGAGTTCTTCAGGATGAAGTGCGGCTCCGAGGCGCGCGCCGCCCACCCCACCGCCACCACCGCGTGCTTCAGCTTGCCCTTCACCTTGGCGCTGGGGAACATCGCACATGTTAGTATCACGCCATATTACACTTGTTCCAAAACCATCACCACCTTATACCAGGCCGCCCCACACAGCGCAGCCATGGAGAGATTGGGACGTGCTCAATGTGCCCCGTGCGTAAACTACGCGGGCTTTCTTTTCGGCTAATCAGGTGATTTAGCCAGCAGCAAAATCGTACAAAGGAATCGATCCCTCACGTTGGTTCAGATCATAGCATAGCTATGGGGAATTATTACCTAATTTCACCAAACATAAATCTCTAGATATTATAGTATTAGCTCACCATCGGTCATCGTAGTACACGCCAGATTTATAAGTCTGGAAACTCTTGAGGCTTGCGTCGATGATCACCACGGACGGCGCATGTTCCTTAATCGCTACCTGCAAACGTCCACCTTTCACATTATTTACCTGATTGCGCCATGATATTCAACTATTCATCAAAGAAAAAATTGGCCAAGCGCGAGACGGAATCGCCCGTGGAGGGTTCCGCAGCAGCAAGTTACATAAAATAAAGTATTTTTTATTTACTTAGGCACCTACTACAGTTTTAATATGAAAAATAGTGGTTCACCGTTAATGACGTAAAAAAAAAAACTAGACATCAGAAATCGTTTAAACTAAATTTCGTTGTTAGATTTATGGTAATGTACATTATCTTTTATTTTATGGGGGACGCAATTTTTCTACTATGTATATTTTTATACTAACTATTCAACTTATAAAAATACTACGCAAACTATTCAATTTATAAAAAAATTATATTAGAAATCTCAATACCAATTCAAATCAAAAATCTACACATTGATACCCCACACGTACGGGGGTACGTTGAAAAAAAGATTTTGAGTTTCAGTTCAATATATGGTAACCCCAAAATATATTAATTTTTTATTAAAAACCTAATATGGTTCACAGAATACTATACGTACAAAGTTTGAATAGTGTAGTGCTTATAGTTTCGGAGAAAAAAGGGGTTGTGTTATTCGGACGGACGGACAAACAGACAGACTTGACGAATCTATAAGGGTTCTGTTTTTTGCCATTTGGCTACAGAACCCTAAAAACGGATATAAGTATTGAGGGCATAACACAGAATCGACATTTTAAAGTAGGTATTTACAACTCTCAAAGGAAAGAATGTGAAATAGTTTTCGAGTAAGAGAGGCAAATGTAGCTCCAAATAGTTCGTCTTATATTACGTAACATACGATGCTGCTCGCCAGTTGTATTACTTGAACTTGACAGCCTACCGCTTGTTTAGATGTATAATTTTTGTCTTAATAAAATCAAATCTAAACTTTGTAAATATAATATTTAAGTTTTTAACTATACCAAATAAATAATTGCCTGTCTCGAGACAAGTTTTTCATCTTCACGTCACGTCAATTCATCCCGCCTTTTATTAAACGTAAAAGACGGACAAACTGACATAGCACACACTTTCACATGAATAATATTAAGAATAATTATTTATCAATGAAATTATCTGACGATACAAGTATTTGTTATTGTAAAGTTTTAAACGTTTATTTGTTAACCAAGCCGGAGGCGATGGGAAAGGTCAAACGTCAATATAGTGGTTTCGACAGATGTCTGACGCATCTATTATAATTCTATGAGCAGAATAAAATAACACTTAATATTTATTTAATTGATCACAAATTGCCTCTAACAATTAATTTATGGCAATATCTTAATAAAATATTATACTTAACGTCAGTTTTGATTTGATCTTGACATGTTTTACTATCATTTGGAGCTACCATTAAATGTAATATGCCTTTATTTTGTGTTTTGCATAATAGGTCATGTGAGTGTTATTAGGTCCACAGTACCCTACTGTTTGAGGTCGCCATAAGGATGAACCATAGCATGAACCCTTAAAAATTAAAGGGTAGGTCTAAGTATAGTGAGCTATAATTTACTATAACTGCAATGAATTCTTAAGACTGATGCAGACTGGTGATGGTGATGACATCTACACTGAAAGATGATTAGCAAGAGAACAGCGCTATTGAATATGACAAAACAAGAGGCCCCAGCCCATTAACAATAATCGTACGAATTTCAACTTGTGTAAAATAGGAGGTATTACTAGGTATCTTTACATGGAATTGGGATATTAAGTTTTAGACTGAGAAATCCCTAATCAAATACCCTCAAACTTTGTTAATAATATAAAAAATAATTTATATTTAAAGATAAATGGTCATGCGTCAGTTGGTATATTATACGCCATAGATAATGTATGTCCCGTAAGGCAGATAAAAAAAAATAGAGAGTGTGTGTGTGTGAGAGTGACATATTGTTTTATAGAAGAGTGAGTGTGTGGTTGGCGGGGTGTGTTACCTTGAGCGCGGGCACGCTGTGCGGCACGACGTTGACGTGCGCGCTGATGTGCGTCGCCGGGGACACGCGCCGGTCCGCGCACTGCGCCACCTGGCGACCCCACACGCAACACTCCTTAGTCTTAGCTTACATTGGGGTCACAAAGTGACAACTGCGTAGCTCCTTGTAGCACCATAACCATATCTACGGTATTTTCTTACTTAAAAGATTTATAGTAACAGCCCCGTATGCCATAATTTGCATTATTTCGAGGTTGCTGTTTAACAATTAACTTCATGTTAGTTTGAACGGATTTATACGCAGCTGTACACTAGGCTGGAGCATCGGTGGCTCATTGGTGTGGACTGTTATCTTCCAATCTGGAGGGTTTAGATTCAAATCCCGCCACGTACCAAAGGTCTTTTCGAATTTACGAAATTAGTACGCTTATTCGACTCTCTTACGGTGAAAGAAAACATCGTGAGGAAACCTGCGCTCGCCTGTGAAAAGATTCAAAGGATGTGCGTGAAGTCGGTCAATTCGCACTGAGCCCGCATGGACGGATAATCGGTTCGAACGTTTAATAAGGTGATGATGAGGACTCTAAGCTTCCCTGAACTAGATGGGATTCATCAGGATGTATTACGGGTGGAACACTTGTTTAAATATTATAAAAACGGTAACCATCGTTACTAATTTTTTTAACTTGGGCTTATCACTGATCACCAGGTGAGCGAGCTGGCCGTCCTGGAATAAAGGGAGCAATAAAGTTACCTTGGCCATGTAGGGCGTGTACTTGTCGAGCGGCGGCAGTCCGCGGTCGCGCACGTAGTCGTACGCGTGGCTCGGCCACGTGCCGCCGCACCCGCGACCCCCGTACCTGCACACACACACACACGCTCTCACTCCACCACACCACACGGGTGGCCGTGGTGGCACACATGTTGCACTCACTCCACCACACCACAGGGACAGGACTATTGAAGATGACGATGGCGGTTGTATCTACCCGAGTTTGATCAATTATTCCCGTGTCTGTTTCTAGTCAATTTTTTTATTCATGATGGGCTTTCTTGAGCACAGACTATCCTAGTGGAAGAGATGTGCTCTAAAATGGAATCATTTAACCTAGAAAAAGCCTATTCACTCGTTTTTTGAAAGCCACAGAGTTGTATGTGGCCGGAAACACAACATGCCAACGAAACTGATATATGACCCTGAGGATGGTAGTCATTAACACCCACGAATCTTCATGTCAGTGGGCCTGTGTGGTGGATTACAAAACTGCCCAAAGCCTGTCGGAAGTCCTGTCCCTGCAGAAGGACGTTAGACGCTTATGATAACTTCCACTACAGTCATAAGGTGCACTGCTTGAAAGGTCCCTTCTATTGAGTTTGAAACATGACCTTCGGACTGGAATCCGCCGGCCACTTCTAGAGCCCCGTTCATCTTAAAACGGAGGATGCACCACGTGTAGTGTAGGCGAGGATGACAAAATTAAGTACTTGACCTTCTGGTCATTGTTACAAAATCCTCTCCGGCTCATTGCCACGATGATTATGTCATTATTGTTGCGTTGTGCTGTTTGAATAATGTAATTGTTAGTTAAAAAGGGAAGTTGTTACCAGCACAAACGCTACTTGCCCGCATGTGTACATCGATGCTTTTTGCTATTTAATATTCTTTAGCTGATTATTTTATTTACTATTGGTCAAAAAGAATTTTCCTTTAAGTAACGTATATCTCAAAATTAAAAAAAAACTGCTATTACAAAAGGTTGGCCTGTCATACTTTGCAAACTTTTAATAAAAGTTTAATTTCCCTTCCGTATAAATTTCATGAAAAATGATGATTATCAGCTGCAGAGTGCTCTGCGAGCGGGTGCGTGTATGTGCTTGTTGTATACGTTCGTTTGTGTGTGTGTCGTGTGCGTGTGTATGTTGTGTGTACTGACGGGTGCGCGCAGTCGACGAGCGCCTGTTCGCTGAGCGCCTGCAGTTCCGCGTGACGCGGAACAGCGCGCCCTCCACCGCGCCCGTCACCGCGAACGCCCAACACGACGAGCACGACCCTGGTCTGCAACCACAAACCACACACGTTAAATATGTGAACAATATATTTACAGATCTCGCCAATCTTTATGGCCGCTCTGAATATAGTCGCAAGTGCTTACTGCGCAGGTATATCATGTAGAATGTATGAATTTTGTAAACTGCTCATCGTCTTTTGCGATGTTCGAAGCGGCCAAAAGTTTGGCGAGACCTGTACAAACATAGATTGTAAATCCTAAATTTTTTTGATTATAATGATAAAAAAATCTGCTAAACATAGCTCTCCTTGTTTGGATGTAATAACCTTGAATTCTTATTCCTTATGCAGTTCCATGATCGAATCGATCATAAATTCAGGATATAAAAACTTCATCTCGACAAACATTACCCACCCATGATAAAATAATAGGTATTTTATGCATTTAAATAAATAAATCTCTGAAGATTGTAATGGCGTAGGTACATCTGACGGGCGTGACGCCGCCCTCGTCCCGCCAGTCGAAGGCGTCGGGCAGGCGGTCCCCGAGCGCGCGCAGGTCCCGGCGCTCGTGCGGGAACGCGTCGGCCGGGAAGTGCTCCTCGTCGTGCTCCACCCCCAGCAGCACGTTCAGCTCGGCGTCGAGCCGGTCCGACAGGAAGTTGTGCGCCACGCGAACGTCGCCCCCGCCCGCCCCGCCGCCGCCACGAACCGGCTCGTCGCCGTGAACACGCTTTTGCGGACCGCCTCCTCCGCCCCGTCCGCGTACGACCGCTCGAACTGCTCCGTGAACCTGACACACGATGCATACTCACTGTACTCAACGACACTAGGGAGGGAGCGTAAGTTCACTTCACATTTACTAGTAAAGCTTTTTTACTACGAGCCTAGTCAACCTCAAAGTTATTGGAGACAGACATTAACTCTAACAAACATCAAATTTCTGAAGTAAATTCACAAAACATTTTCACGTGGATACCTATAGATCATCACAATAAGGTGGTGTGGTACCATTGAGTAAATCACCAGAACCCCTGTGAAAACTCTTCGTTGAGGATGCATTTAAACAGAGGTTTAGATCATATAAAGATATTTAGAAAATCCCTGACTCCTTAAAACTCTTCATTAAACCAGATTTTAATGGGGTATGGCAAAGCGTCGGTGGCTCAATGGTGTGGACTGTCGCCTTCCTACCGGGAGGGCTGAGGTTCAAATCCCGACACGTACCAATGTGTTTTCGAATTTTCGAAAATATATAATATGAAAATATATGCCTAAACACCCTATACGGGTAGGCTCGTGCCCCTCGGTGGGGACGTTTAATGAGCTGATGATGATGACGGCAAAACATTTAATGCTTTGATTAACAAGGGCATTAATTTTATCTTCAGCAAATAAGCCAACCTCATCATCATCAGCTCATTAAACGTCCCCACCGAAGGTCTATCCGTATAGGGTGATAAGGCCTTAGTCGTCCACCATCACCGTTTGAGCGTCGGACAACGTACACATATATCGAATGTTAGAAAACACATTGGTACGTGAAGCCAACCTCACCGTCCAGTAACATCCTGCTATAGAGCATACAAGAATCTGATGAAGTTTCAACTTGCACTGAAAGAACCAAGCAATCTGACCTCTTCAAAAATTCAAGCAGATTTATTCCAGCCTCATCAATCAGCTCATTAAACGTCCCACCGAGGTCTATGTATAGGGTGATAAGGCCTTAGTCGTCCACCATCACCGTTTGAGCGTCGGACAACGTACACATATTATCGAATGTTAGAAAACACATTGGTAACGTGAAGCCAACCTCACCGTCCAGTAATGCATCCTGCTATAGAGCATACAGAAACTGATGAAGTTTCAACTTGCACTGAAAGAACAAGCAATCTGACCTCTTCAAAAATTCAAGCAGATTTTCCAGCATACTGTACGAATACTGACAACAAAATCATCAAAGTAGATTTTCTGAGAGCAGTAATTTAATTAAGTCGGATAGCTAGTTGTCACGATCTGTGGTGGTTGTCTGCTGCGAATATGATATGATATTTTTCCGTATTATCAAGTGTGATTGATTACTTCTTTAAACTGCACGTCGTGTTCGGGTCCCGCGTCATCATGTGTACTCCTGCAGCGCTCCACACGCGACATCTCCTCCGTCTCCTCCACCACTGCCGCATGAGACTCTGCAAACACACACAGTTATGCTTAACAAATAATACACGTATGATTGCAAAACGAATTTACAAATCTCAAAATAATGTTTAATGGTCGCACGATCGAGAATGGAAGTTGCAGATGGGGGAGACCAATATCCAGCAGTGGATTGCGAAGTTGAAGGAGAAAAGAGACTGCCCTCGCTTCTAGAATTCGACTTCTGCTTCATGTACTGTGTCTACAGTACGTGTGTAGTGTTTATGGGTAATAAGTTCAGGTAGTTTCAATATCAGTTTCAAGGCGGCGCGTCGTGTCCGCTGCTCGCGCACCTCGTGTAGCGGTGCACGAACCGTCGCACTGGGGCCCAGCACAGAGCTGTCCACACCACTGAGTACCTGGGGGCACATACAACATGGCATTACTAGTCTTAAGTCATCATCTCATCAACTGAAGTGAGACATCTTTATAAGTGAAGGGACGGTCTGTGCGTTTCACCTGGTTGGTGAGTGATATGGTTGACGGATGACAGTGGCAGTGTCGAAGGAAACCAATAACTGATAGGCAGTTTTGTTTACCATCAATGCACACTGCGTCATCACTCGAGACGCCGTCCCTTAAAATAGGAGTGTTTTGCGCTTCTGTGTATCGGGATATGGGCACTGTAGTTAGTAAAATTACCGGGTACAAGGACCTAACATCTGTCGTCTCAGGTGACGGGCGTTAGGGCAGTGCTGACGGAAAATAATGACTACCTGCTGTTATTGACTTCCTTCAAAATTGCATCTGTCATGGCAGGCGTATCACTTACCACCAGGTGATTGAATTGATTGTCTCGTCCACTTAATGTCATAAAAAATGTTGGCATAGTATTATACGGACTGCAGCGGCACGGCGAAGTTGTTAGCGTTCCTGCTGTGAGCAGCAGCTCGTGGCGGAAGGTGAGCGCCTCCCCGCGCCGGCCGCCGCCCGCCCCCGCACCCGCAGACACCTTGTGGCGCAACTTCTCCACTTGCGCGCGCCGATGTTATACCCTGCAATTTAATTATTATGGTTGACAAATAGGTTACCTACAGTATTGACATGTACACATCAAAAACAGTTCACTTATAGTACTTAAAAATAGATGGTAATTTACTTTTAAAAAATCTTGAACTAAAGTACAAAAAAAAACTGAGATCAAAAGCTCTAAGTTATAAGGCTGAAGATATGGCTTTTTTTTAAAAAATACACGTGAAAGAAGATGCCTTGAAACAGTTTGCATCGTTTGAATCTAAACTGACTGTTTCAACAGCGGACATCTTGTGGCTGAAAATGACAGTCTTTTTTTGGGAGTATCATCATCATCGTCAGCTTATTAAACGCCCCACTGAGGGGCACAAGCCTACCCGTATAGGGTGATTAGGCTTAGTCGTCCACTGCGGGCCCAGTGCGGATTGGGACGACTTCACACACAAACCTTCGAATCTTTCGCAGGCGTGCATGAAAGGTTTCCTCACGATGTTTTCCTTCACCGTAAGAGCGTCGGATACGTACATATATTTTCGAAAATCGAAATACAATGGTACGTGGCGGGATTTGAACCTCAGCCCTCCTGGTAGGAACGAGACAGTCCACACCATTGAGCCACCGACGCTCTTTTTGGAGTATCCGTTACGTCTTTTTTACGATTATTATTACGATTCGCGATACTCAGTGACTGTGCTAACTTTCCAAAGTCATATTTTATGAGAATGCGCATAGTTGATTTACTTCGAGCAGTGGTTATGAAGCAGGGAACCTTCCACATGACTTAAAGAATCTTCAAAGCGTAGAATAGGCACGAGACTGTACCACAGTCTCGTTCCTTTTCTACGTTAACTAAAAAACTATACAGATTCCTGTGAAGTAAGGTATGATCTAAGTACATTTACGAGTATTGAGGTGTGGTTAATGTGTTCTAAGTAAGTTTAATAAGTTGTGTTGTGTCAGGGTACCGTCGAAGGTGAAGTTGGCGAGGTCGGGCAGCACGGGCGGGCGCGCGTCCGCCGCACGCACCGCGTCCGCGCGCGACACCGCGCACCGCACTACTTCCGCCGCGCCGGACCGGTCCGTGATCATCTGCCGACACACATTGCCTTATAACATGTGTCCTAAATGCACATTTACGGTACATCCAAATTACTGATTAAATCAAATTGATTCTAGAGAATACTGGATGTAGCACCGTCTCCTTGGTTTTTATTCAGCCTTAACTTAATGTATTGTAACTCAAAGGTTGGATTCTGCTTCCCCTTCGCCAAACAGGCATTTACATTTTTTTTAATTTTGAAAATAAATAAGTACCAGTACCGAAAAAGATAAATATTTTTTTATTTAAAATATGCGAATTCATCGTAAAAGAAAATAAACTCATTCAAAAAATATTTGCAAGATATCCCATAGATTATTGAAAATTAGACCTCTTATTTCCACTCTAGGTCAAATGAAAAGAAGTTCACGTTATTTCCGTGTCTGGTTCCGGTCTGGGGGTTATATGGATAGTGTGAACGAGCGCAGTACCGTGACTCGCTGCATGCGGCCGCCGCTGGGCGTGCGGTAGGCCACGGTGGTGCCGTCCTGCAGCTCCATACGCGACGCACCAGACGGGTCCCACCTGCAACCAATCATTACATTATTTGAAAAGTGCCATTATATTACGAGCTTAATAAAAAAAACCATGTGGGCTTGAAAAAGCTCGTAAAATTGGAAGGACTGTAATATGAGAAACGCCTATCGAAATTAGGGGGTGACGGTTTTTCAGCTCATTTATATAATTATATAAGGATCCAACACCGAATTCTTATGATATGTCCTAGCCAGGATGTGTCTTGAAGACTATGCATATCCACAAGTGGCAATTTCTTACTGGAACAAAACTCACGCACGTTTGACTCTGGTCCTATTCAAGACTCAAATACTCACTGGGGACAACTATATAACGACAACATAAACAATATATTTTATATTGTCTTTCCGGGATAGTCTCCGAGCGTATAAAGTCATGTAGACTCACAGTGCGGTGTAGGGCTCCGTGTAGTCGGAGCGGTACACCGTGATCTCTCCCCGCAGCAGGAGCGGGCGGTCAAAGCGAGGTAGCGACGGGGTCCGCGCGGGAGACGAGAACGGCCGCGCGGCGGGGTGCAGCGGGGCGCGCGACGCCTGGTGTGCGGGGGGCGGGGCCTGTGCCGAAGGGGGCGGGGCCTGCTGGTGAGGGGGCGGGGCCTCCACCACTTCAACACGGCGCCGGTCCCGCGTCAGCACGGGCGGCAGGTGCGGCGCATTCGGCTTTTGGCTGCGGAACAACTCCACCAACACTTGCGAGTTCACTAGAAATACACGCGCAAACAATTAAATATCAAACTATAATCTTGTAGTTTGTGGCAAAACTTTTAAAATATAAGCAGCAGGGTCCTAGAATAGAGCCCTGTGGAACATCTATTTTAATTTAAGTGCCAAAAGACTTAAATTTTTAAGCTGTATCCAAGAGGTGAAGTATGGTTCTAAGTATTTAGTTGGCATGCCATAAATACCATAGAGTATTTTTTTATTTTAATTTTCGTAAAATTGTAATACACAATCAAACGCCTTTGATAGATCACAAAACACTGCAACAAAACAACAAAACCTCCGAAGACCTCCTAAAATTCCAAGCCTAAGCAGTTGACTTTCTTACTTCTCAATTATATTTAAATTTAGTTTCTTAAGAGATATGAATGAACAGGTGTTCCATAACTAATATACCGTTGCCGAGGACGTTGTCCATGGATGGGGGAGACAACGGTTGCGGCGGCAGGTCGGGGTCGACGGTGGGCGGGGGCGGGCGCGGACGGTAGCGCGAGGGCGGGCGCGAGTGCGGGGGCGGGCGGGGCGCGGGCTCGTCGTAGTCGTCGTCGGCGAGGGCGGGCGCGGCGGTAGGGCGGGAGAGGGGACGCCGACCGCCTACACGCTTCGGCGGCCGCTCGGGCTCCTCCACGCTCGCGTCACATTCTGAACATTAATAGTCAGTAACTCTTAACACATTGAGAGGCTTATGCACGGCGCCATAGAGCTGTATAACTTTTTACTTGCACTACCTCTGAGATCTAATGATCGCTCATCATTTGGCTTCGGTTGCTGCGTGACCCAGGGTCGACGGGAAACCGCGCATTGACGACCCATTTGTGTTGCGGTTGAGAGGTCGACTGCGACACCAAGTGTTCCAGGTTCGAGGCAGTACAAACATTTTTGTGCATGAACATGTCTGTTTATGTTTTTACAAAAAAACTGTATATAAGTATGTTTACCGTTGTTTAGTATCCATAATACAGGCTTCACGTTTAACTTGGGGTTAGATGGCGCTGTGTGAATGTCAGTGGGTGTTTATTTTATTTATATTAAATTGATCTTCTTCGAATTTTCCCAATTTGGTTAGGCCATTGCAGGCATTCAGCCTGTCTCAAATGAAAGATGACCCGGGGCTTTGGAGTTTATTTAGATGTTTATTCTTGACCAGTCGGTCGTTCAGGATCGCTGGAGGGACATATGGAAGTTGACCTCCGTTAGCTCAGGATCGAGAATGGTCAGAGGATGCGCAGGATTGAGACCGGTGGCAGTCTCTTGTTTCAGAGGTCAAGACCCACTTTGGATCGCAGCTCCATAAAAGTTGGTTAAATAGTAATTTTATACCTTAACTATCCCAATTGATTTTTTGGACCCTGGCGATCAATTTTAAAAGGTAGACTAGTTCAGTCTTTAGCAAATAAGTAAATAAAGTAATTGTAGATGCTGACCTGAGGATGCGGAGCGCACGGGCACCGGCACCGGCAGCACCAGCACCGGCACAGAACTGGGCAGGCCCCGGCCGCGTCCCGCTGGACAAAAACACATTTTTTTATGTTACCAAGTGTACAGGACGGTTAGTATTAGTAGTATCTGATAAACAGTTATTATTCTCCATCAACACCGCACTGCGCAAGATCTTTAGGAATCGAGCATGTAATGTAATACTTTTACTTAAATACCAACCCTGCTCTGGTCATCCTTATTTCAATTTTGTATGAATTTTTAATGACGTAGTGTATATTTTAAGATTTCATATCACAAATGTAAGCAGTGAACGTGAACACCAGCATTTGTGACAAACGAAGGTTTCAAAATCCATACTAACTGGAATCGAGCTAGTGTTTATGTTAAACTTGTGTCATCACAGACGTAATATTAATCAAAAATTGAACTTGCTGATGTGGATTCCTCGTAGAGGAAAAACATTTAAGGTTTTTTTATTTGAAACCTCACATCAATAAGCAATGAATAATATGAGTTCGTTATGCAGATGAGCATTGGCGTTTGACACCAACCTTGACCGGCCGGTAGGTTGACCGCCGAGTTAGTATTGGCAATTACATATTTAATAACCTTATTCAATAAATAAGTTAACGCCCCGGAGATAACTATTAAATTGTACATTGAGGTCAAAGCCGAGACATGGCGTTTCTGTGCTGATCTTGAACTCTATCACACATTTGGCTTTAACACTTTGAACGCCAATGACAACTTTAGTCGTTAGAAACAATAGATTTTCTTTCTATTTTATCTTGTCAAATGGGTGTGAGCCATATGACAAAATCAGCCAAGCTGATGGCCATCACTGCTTCACCATAGCAAAATGGTTCTGATTCTATCGAAGCAGATCCAATCCACATCTTGCGGCCGTCTTACAGATGGAATGGTAATAAACGCGAAAGGTCCGAAATAGGGAGCTATGCCGACTAAAGACTAATATTATAAAAATATGTGTAATGACATACTTACCTAGTGGCAAGTCTACGTAGAGTGCATCATCGGCCCAGTCGGCGGAGGACTCCCCCCGGCCGCTGTGGCCGCTCACGTAATCTGTTTTTAAATTCACAATATTAATATCGTGTCTGATGCCAAAACAAATGACAAGATGATGTGTTTCAGGAATTTTAATGCATACCTGTGCAATAGTATTGCCAAATGAGTTATTATTGATTGATGTTAGTATCTTATTAACAACTTGTGGTTATACCTTTACATAAATAATAAACAACTGTTCGCATGTAAATATTTGATGACAAGGTCCTTACAAACTATTTTGATTACAATTCTTGGATAGAGAATCCTGTATACTCGGCCCACGTTGTTTACCTGTTATGCTAATGTTTATGCAACTTATGTCATCAGTCAACAAAACTAAGTACTTTCTAGTCTACCTACATGAACTTAGATGAAAAAAGTAAAGTTTCTTCTTGAGCAGTTCTACTTTACAGTTTATTAGTTTTTTTCCAAGTAAATGGTATCAGTACTATGTTCACCGTGACCAGTATTAGGTGTAATAAGCCCTGGATAATGTGTGTAATGTAAGAAGATGAGTGTGAGAGGTCACCGGCGACGAGTCGCGCCCAGCGCTGGT
>PQWD01002502.1:22387-111386 GCA_019425675.1 Leucinodes orbonalis | reverse complement strand
GGTCTATCCTCCACTAAAATCCACCAAACGTACAAAATGTACCTACATCAACTGGTCTTTATGGTATTATCTCATCATTCATCATTCATCAGCCTCTTTAAGAGCGAAACGTCACCCACCGGGAGCACGAGCCTACCTTACTTAGGTGATTAAGCCATTAGTCGCTCCACGCGCCAGTGCGATTGACACTCACCAACAACCTTCAATCTCTTCGCGCGTCATGAAGTTCCCTACGAGGTTTTCCTTCACCGTAAGAGCGCGGATAACTATATATATTTTCGAAAATTCGAAAAATACATTGTACGTTGCATTGAACCCCAGCCCCCCTAGAAAGGCACAGTCCACACCACTGAGCCACCGACGCTCTTGGTATTATCTCCATTACTAGATTTCATACCATAAAGCCATAGTCAATGATTATTATCATAGTAAGTGCACATTAAATGTAACTAGTTGCAACCAAAACGACGGAAATTTAAATATGACCTGCACGATAGACATTGTAATTTATTAATGAACTAATGAAATTGTAACTTATTACCACCCCAGCACATGACACTCCGGTATTGTTATACTCAAAAACTCCACCATTTTTTTAAACACAAAACGATTTTTTTCTATCACAAACATATTTTACTGGCGATGCAGTTGAAAATCAGCCACAGCTTGCATTTTTCAAATGTGAATAATCCAATCTTAAAACGCAACATACCACCACTATACACCCGAACACAATAAATCATTTGTGACAAATAAAAATGCGAGTCATCAGGATAACAAATACCGAGGCCACACTGTTCTGTAGATAATTATCAAAAGTTTCATATTCATAAAAATCATTACAATCTTACTAGTAATAGTATTACTTTCTCTAAGCCTTAATAAAATTTACCACAACGAGCCTCAGGGCGTCCCCGAATGGACTGAACTTGCGTAGGGCTTCGGAATTTAGAAAAAAAGCTCTAAGTGCCTCGAAAGCCTTAATAAGCCATAACGGCTATAAAACCGTAAATTCCATATTCCTTTTTTATCAATATCCAATTATCCGGTACGCATACATTATCGAGATTGAACAGAAAGAAGAAAAAAATACATTTATTTGACCACAATCACTTACAAGACGTAAACCAGTACAAACAATCAAACGATAAAGGTAACAAACACAAGAAAACCAAACAAAAAAAAAAAAAACAATTTTAAAAAAACGAAAAAAGCAAATCATTGTATACTTATTAAAATAAGAATAAAATATTTATATGGTTCAAAAGCTCTTCTCAGGTTTGTTGCCGTGTTGATTGCATAAAATAATTCAAAGACACGACAACCTTTAGTCTGACAGAGCACAAGACTATCATGATACAGAAAAGATAAATAAATAACCAATGAAACTGTCTTATTACTGTCAATATAAACAATAGGTAATTTAAATACAAAACTATAAAGTGCTATATCTATTGTTTCACGTTCCGCGTTACCTTAAACCAACGTAGCCCTTTTTACGCGACAGAAGCTCATAATTATTCTATATAATTAAAATGACTTGATGAACACTGAGCCTTATTCTACAATAAGGTCTGAAATCAAACACACACTTTACCACTGACACACACACACACAACACACACCACACACACAAAACACTCAATTATATATATATATGTGTGAAAAACGTTCGCTCATCAAAAGCTGATGATGATGCATGATGAATATACATAAGACTATTGATGTACATTTTGGTCTTTTTGTGATAACATTATGAATATATAATGGGGAGGGAGTTATATATAATTGAGTGTTTGTTGGTGGTGTGTGTATGTATATCAAACAAAAACTACCAAAATGTACATCACTAGTTCTTATTTGTATATCTCATCACTATATATATATATTTTACACAATAGCTTGTCTTCACTTCTAACAACACAAATTTTCCATCTTACATTGCGACTCATTCCATCAATACATCATTACCTTTTACATTGGATACAAAATTCAGTGCCTGCGTGCCTGAACTCATTTTCCTACCACGGCAATCAAGTTTCACCTGTTTCTATAAAAAAAAGCACTAATTCAATGTATTACATACCATAAAAACATTTTATTTATTGTGGCATAACTATAATTATTATTATTATTTATAATATCACGAAATAATGAAAATGACAGGTAGTATCTAGACCTTAATACCATTTATTAATATGTAAGCTTTAATCTGTCTCTACACTTGCTGTGCACTTCAACACGGTCATAAATTTACTTACCTGAAATAAATAATAATTATTTAAACTTTCATACTACAAGTTTACAATACATATGACGAGTCCCCTTTTAAAACTCAAAATTGACCTCGATCCATTAGGCATAAATTAATTTAATAGATACTTTAATATAACAATAATAAAAATATATAAATAAAAAAAAACAAAAAAAAACAAAATCAAATTCTTATTTCAATTAGGCTTACAAAACCACTTATAACTCAAAAAATACTACAAAATGATAATAACAACAATTTAAAATGCCAAACTAAACATATGAATTTTGTTGCTTTAAAAAAAGGCTTCAGTGATGTCCTGTTGAGAAGAACACCCAAGAAAACTCAACAGTTAGCCTTTTTTAAAAAACATACTTAATTAACATATATTCATAAACCACTGAAATAGCTGAGCAATTAAAGACCAAGGATTTTATCCATAAATATTCGTCAATAGTGTAATAACCCTTTTTAGAAGGTGGTTTTTTTCTACTTTAAACAGTGTAAAGTAATCGACAATATTTTGCGACTTATTGAAAAACTTTACATTTCCTTATAAAAAACCTACTTTTGTTAGTCTCAATCCGGAAACAGCAATTGCTTTATTCCTAGTATTAAAATTGTGTGATTCACAATTTTTTAAAGTATGATATATTACGTAGCGTAAATCAATTTTCCATAAAAGTAGTTGTGAGCTACATCATTTATTTATTCTTTAAAAAGTCCTTAAAGATCACGGCATCTAAGGTTATGAAAAACGAATAGCTCTTTTTTGTGTACAAATATTTATTAATGTTCGGCATCTGAACCCCACAACAGTAGACCATATACATGACACTATTGAAAAAACTGAAATTAAACCAATCTTGTTGTTTTACATCTGTCAAAACCTTAGTCTTCCAACAGCATAACGCCGAGCTAAGTCTACCAGCCAGTATTCAATGTGAGCCCCATTAGAACTTGAATTAACGTTATACCAAGGAAATGCAGTGAGTTTACAGTTCCACTTTGACATTATTCAGAGTTCTTTGGTCTCGACCTGCCTTACTTTGCATAGTGAATTTTATACATTTATTTTTTTTGCATTAAGAAAAGATTATTACATTAACAATCATACTTGAACGAGCTCTATTTACTCGTTCAAAGTCTCACTTACGTCTGTTACATTAAAAATCATATGACTTATCATTCAGCAATAAACTAATCGAAGACTTTTACATAGTAAGGAGGTCAGTTTATATATTAGAATTATAGAGCCAAATTGAACCCTGGGTACTCCCATGCGCAATAAGCCCCCCCGTCGACTTCTGTGCCATTAATACAGACTTTTGAACTCTTTCAACGACGTAAGATTCTCAAGACTCAATGACATTTTATACACCGTAACGCTCAACTTTAAAAAAAGCTTTTTATGTCGAGCAATCAAAAAGCCTTAGACAAATCGCAAAAACTCTATCATCATCATTTTGTTCCTCCCAGGCATCAAAATATGCTTAATATTATAACATAACATTTCATAATTACCGTTTCAGATAATTATTTTAAAACCATTCAATCTAATACAGAATCCATAACCACTAGTTGATATAATTCCTGATCAAAACGTCGGCACACAAAAGTATATAACAATTGCAAATCTACGCCTTAGAGTGAAACTCCACGTGTAAAATAGTTTGTTTGTTTAGTAGCGAAAACTCATTTTCGAGCTTTTTTAGCGTGTCTTTTTTATTGCAACTAACGAGAACTTTTTAATGTCTTTTATCAGTTATATTTGTATCAAAACACATTTCAAGCATAAAGAGTATTTTCAAAATCATTTATAATATTAAATTATTTCAGTTTAACCCTTGTTCAAGATATTTACGTCAAACTGAGAGATGTGAATGTTTACGAGGTTCCAGTATAATGTTACAGATATAGCTACGAGTCTTAAATAAACATTGGTGATATAAGAATATAAAGCACTTAATTTTCTTCCTAAAAATGCATTTTAACAAAGAGCAAAATACATTCCCGAAGTTTTCACTGTAAAGCGATGAAACACGAAAGCGTACGCCCCGTTCGGAAAGCTGCATCCCACAAGTGCGGTTCATTAAAGCCGACAACCATGATTTGCATTTCCGCGTCCGGGTGCGCCCTATTATACGGTACCCTAACTTAAAGCGCAATGAAATGTTAGCACTGCACTTTGTTCGAACGCAGCTCGCATTACATTAAACGGTGGTTGTCGGTAAGAAAGCGCGGATAGGGTTACCAGATGGAAAAATCAATAGACCGGAGAACAGAGGCCCCTACGAAAAACTCCTTAGATAATATTTAATATAGTACGAGCGGGAGATTATACTTCCAAAAACGTGTCATTATCATTTGAACTTTTAATTAAAGAGATACTTTAATTGCCGCTAACGGATATATCCAACAAAAACAAAAGAATTTCCATCGTGTCTCAAATCCTAGCAGTTAACCCTTGAACCGCCACCTACCGATATATTCACTAGAAACAATTGATTTTCTATTGTGTATGGAATCCTCGTGGTCAAAGGTTTAAAAGGTTAAAATTATCTTTAACCTGTGTTCATTGAAAATCCAATCCTGAGTTGAAACTTGTTTATGGTAACCCTAATCGCGTAAAGAGTTTACGCCAGCTTTAACTATTTTTCGTGATCAATTAAAAGTCTGACTCCGTGGTCTAGAAGTATGAACTTTGAGTTATAAGAGTATGAGGGTCATTGGTTCGATTCCCAAACGGAGTCTGCATTGTAAAAGGCACTTTGTGCGAGTTTTCCCAATATGTTTAAGACAATGCAGACTGAATCATCTGATCGTTTAAAAGGCAAAATGACTCGACCACGGTTGCTAATTTGGCGATCTTTTCAAGCGACGTCAGAAGCTTTAAGGCCGTTTATGAACTATTGCAATAGGGTCGGCCTTATTCTTAGTAATTTGACTAAAAAGGCCTGCCTATAGCTTATTCGCTCTTCAATCGCCACATGAGACGAAAACAAAGAATACAAAGTGAGTATATTACCCTATATTGAAAGCCTGGATTCCATAATGGCTACATCAGGCCAACGCAGAACTGCACTCGCTGCTCTCAAATTACTCCCGATGACTTTTTAACGACGCCCCTCACGGTGGGAACGTTTCAGATTTACAATTCAATCCGGCAAAATGTGTGACGTCATTAAGGTAACGGCGCTGAAACTATGCAGTTGGCCAGCGATTCTCAAACTATTTTGTGCAAAAGGATCGAACCCGAATTCTTTTAGAAATACCTCTTTGCGTGAACGTATAACTTTAAAAATTACATCTTAGGTGTTGTCGTTTTCTGGAAAATAAGTGATTCGCTCAAGATTGCTAAAACGTGGACCTAGTGCGTATTTATGTATAAAATAGAAAGCATAAATAAAAAACGTACCTCAAAACCGATTCACTCGCCTCTAATTCGTATCAACCACTTTGAGAGAAACACTGGACAAAGTCGTCGGGTCCAGTGTTTCTCAAAGTGGTTGATCAGGAGTCCAAAACACCCGATTGTTATTCATAGTGTTACGATAAAATTCACGTATTTCCACCGAAACTTTGACAATTTGCGTTTAAAGCTATCATATTTTACAGCGGCGGGAGAAATGGCCGCTCTTACGAGTACTTTGTTTGTAACACTCAAACAATAAAAAATGTGAAGGTAAACAAGGCTGTAATAAATATATGGCATCGTAAATGGTTAGTTCTACGAATACGTAAATTGTAATACTCGGGATTTACATCCAACTCATCATCATCAACTCATTAAACGTCCCCACCGAGGGGCACGAGCCTACCCGTATAGGGTGATTAGGCCTTAGTCGTCCACGCGGGCCCAGTGCGGATTGGACGACTTCACACACAACCTTCGAATCTCTTCGCAGGCGTGCATGAAAGTTTCCTCACGATGTTTTCCTTCACCGTAAGAGCGTCGGATAACGTACATATATTTTTCGAAAATTCGAAAATACATTGGTACGTGTCGGGATTTGAACCTCAGCCCTCCCGGTACGAAGGCGACAGTCCACACCACTGAGCCACCGACGCTCTACATCCAACTAGTAATAACATATATTTTAGTAAAAAAAATATTCACATAATTAAAAAAACAGATTAGTAATACTACAGAGGGGTAATCACAATCTCTTAAAACAGTATTGTTATAATGATACGTCAGCATTTTTGTACCAGAAAAGACGAAGTAATATTATTGTAACACTGTTTTAAAAGATGGCGGTACCCCCCTGATCAGTTATTACTTGTATGGCTATCTATCGGCGACTACTGCACTTTTCAGGTTTTAATCTGAGTGACAGTCACAAAATTACTTGTTTTTTAAATGATTCAATGGCTTGGTGATTTTTAGCTGATAGGGATAAGTAAAAATTTTTCACAAAAAAAAGACATCGTCGATTCCCGTTTTACTTCTAAATTATCATACGTAACAAATATTTTAATGCAATAAATCAATAATAATGACGAAAAATAAAACAAATCAATGCTTCTAGGTAGGTAGGTGTCCACTAGACAAAATATTAGAAATAATTACTATATTTGAAAAAGAGACCTTAGTAATCTTATTATAATCAACAGGCCAAACCACTGAAGCGCTTTTTTTTTCAAAGCATCAAAACTCATATTTTTAGTTTAGTATTTTAATCGTTTTTTATTATATTTTTGTATATTTTTTTGACGTTCATAAGTGCTTTTTGTAAGCCTAATTTGAAATAAATGTTTTTGACTTTGACTTTGACTTTCCAGTGAAACAACAACAAAATTCCCAAAGCACAATTATTCCGTCCTGCCGTTCATAAGACAACGAACATTGCGATCCGTCATTTCAGCGCATCCAATTTCCCGGCGAACGTCAGTTTGCAAATAGTAGCGGCTCAGGTGCATCGCGGTGCACCCCGGGCGCATAATACTGCAATGATACCGCTTTGTTACTTTACCCGTACCTTACGGCTTGAAACTGAAGTGGTATAAGTCAGAAATTGTATGCAAACGTTTCGGGTAACTGACAGAGTTTTGGAAAGGAAACTATAATACTCATACGTACGTCATCAGTAGCGTGCACAGACATCATGAGTAGAGTATGCTAAATTATCACTAATCGTACAAACATTTGAATTATTTATTTTTGTGAAATAAGGTTAGGTTTGTTTGCTTAGCGTTACATCGTCTACAGTTCTAAAACTAAATGGTGAAAAAGAGGGATATTATTATATGTTGCTGATGATTTGCATACAGTGATTTGATAGTGCACGCCACTGGGGTACATGATGATCAGCTTAGGAAGTGGGATTTTTTTTTTTCACTAGTTTCTTTACCGCGTCTTACCTAAGAAACTTATTTTTAGTTTCTTAACCGTGTCTAGGACATATATTCGCAGCTAAATAAAATCCGTGAAATTTGACTTAGGCCCTTTCGTTCTGCAGATGGTATATTGTTATTGGCTATCTTTCCACAATACTAGTTATTGCATCAATATAGATGCAACGGAATTGACATTATATATCTTTTTCTCCCGGTTTCCGTAACGAGGGGTCGGCTCACCATTGTATTTGATTTTACTGCAATCGGAAATGGCATTAATGAGCCACAGTATAGTACACTTTGTTCGATCCATACTAATATTATAAAACTGTCTGTTTGTTACGCTTTCACGCCTTAAGTGTTTTTGATGAAATTTGATATGGTGAAAGGTGGTTACCACCGGGAGACCTATATATATATGTATAACCTACCTTTTGTCTAATTCTAACCCCCATTTCCCTAAATGGGGAGGGGGGTGGAAGTTTGTATGTAACATTTCACAAACAAGATTGGGTATAAAGCTAAATATTGGTATGCGTACTTTTATTCACTACCAAATAAATCTTGCATATTTTTTTTTCGGAAATCGGCTTCCAATTCCTTAAAAGAGGGAGAAATTTTTATGGGCCTTTTCACAATTTTCAAGGTAGAAAGCTAAATTATCTCTGTAGATGACGCTGCTGTCAGCGTAACAAGAATATTGTTTTTGTGAACCAGGAAACCCCAACCATGTTACTCCAAATTCAACGCAAGCGTAGCCGCAGGCAAAAGCTAGTAATGAAAAACATGCGCAAGCCGCCTCCCTCTCGGCGTTCTGCAAGGCACCATTCTGTGCCATTTTTGTGACTAGTTCAGTTTAATGATTCTATTTCAACTTCACGATATGTAGCGTTTACGGAATTCGGTATTGTTATTATATCTTGCTGAATGTATAAAACGATAGCGTCGGTGGCTCAATTGTGTGGACTGATGCCTTCCGATCTGGAGAGTGCCGGTTCAAATCCTGCCACGTACCAATGTCTTTTCGAAATTATATATACATTATCCGACGCTCTAAAACATTGTCAGAAAACCTGCGCACGCATACGACGAGATTCACTCGGCTCGCGTGGACGAGGCCTATACACCCTTTAGGAGTAGGCTTGTACTCCTTGATGGGGACGTTTAATGAGCTGAAGATGATAAAACGGTAAGGACTGATCGAAAACAGGAATTAGAGTATTTGTACAGATCTTGCCATGTACGTAAAGCCGTGGATAAACATTTGAGTACAGATATGTATGTATATGTCTGAAATTCATCAGTTACCTAGTATCCACATTACAGACTCATCAACTTTCTCTGGCTAATAATAACTTAATAAGAGTGATTATGAGAATATATCTTTCAGTTTATTATTAATTTGTTTAAGAAACGATAATTGAAGTATAAAGGAAGGCTTCACATACTCTAAAACTTTAAAGGGTATTAAGTAACACATGTATGTTTATCCGTTGTTTAGTACCCATAATACAGGCTTAACGCTTAACTTGGGGCTAGATGGCGCTGTGTGAATGTCAGTAGATATTTATTTATTTATATGGTAACGATTGGCGTATTGTTAAGCGAGCCACTGACAGCTGAAATGACGACCACGACCACTCTGTCAAGAGTGAAACGACGAAGAAGAAGAAGAAGATGGTAACGATTGTATCACAAATTAATTATATAACACAGAACATTTCACAGTGCTCAACATCCTTTACGTTAGAGCTCATGGCATCACACTGTGTTCAATAAAGGAGTTACTCGAAGCGAGCTCTCTGCCATTACTTTTCCTAGACTTTTTGAGACTATCGTATCTGGAGAAAGGCGGGTCGTTACTTTCGATATTTTCTAGAAGTCTGACGCCTTCGATTCCGATCTTATGTTCGCCGTTGATTGCGACCAGCTCCTCTTGTTACTGTAATACCGTTTGTGGATTTGCGACTCAAAGTATCTGCACTTTAACAAGTCTCGCATCTACATTTCAAAGAAATTCCAAATGCTGTGGTGGATTGATGATTTTTTTTATGCGCGGACAATTTGATTTTAACGATCCCGGTGGTGTGACGTTCAAGAAGTTACCTACTACATCTTGTGTTTTCGTATATATATTGGTGCTTTCTATGTATGATATGTATTTACAAAGTATATTAAGTAGTATGACTACCTTTTTATTGATTCCTTTATTACAGGCCCAATATGACGTTGCTTAAGGGGAGGGGGACATTTAAGAAAAAAAAGTATCAAAACGTCAAGAAGTTTAGACTACAAAAACAAAGATCCTATCGCTAAGTAGGATCTCTGAAAATTCTTTAAAGGAATAATTTAAGTCAATGCAAGATGTTGCAGACAAAAACAAAAAAAAATACAAAAATCATCAGGCAGGGTATCCAGGCAAGTAACGTATTTACAAAAAGCACTAGTTTACCCTTTGTTTATTTTCCATACCATAAGTTGCATATGTGGCTAGCCCCATATATGCAACTTATACTTATATTAACTTATAGTTGAATGTGTGATCACAATATATATTTTCAAGTAATATACCTATTGTCTTATTACAGTACTCAAAGCGATATATATAGCTTCCAACCGCCAAATACATAAATACGAAAGTATTTTTCGATTTGAATATAAAATCTCACCTGATGGTAGGTGATGATGCAGCCGAGGATGGATCATGCCTGCCTAGAAACAGCTATTCACTCTTGCCTTGAAGACGGCCAGGTTGTAATGGAATGGAACACATACGGAGGCAAAGAGTTCCATTCCTTTGCGGTGCGCATTAAGAACGAAGCACCATAGCGGGCTGTGCGGATGTGTGGAATGTCTACCACGTAAGGATGGAACGCTCGCCTCCGTCTTGTATCCCGATGGTGAAAAGGGGCTGGAGGAATTAACGCGTGTAATTCCATCGCACACTCACCGAAATGTAGCCTGTAAAAAACCGACAGCCGTGCAACTCTACGACGATGCTCGAGGCAGTTACAGTTTTACTGTAATTCAATCAACGTAACTGACGCAAACGATTGCTGGCATTCAGAAAACCTAAATGCGAAGTGGCTCGATGACGGCATGACGTAATCCCATTTACTTATTTGTTTTGTATGAAACGAGGGCACTGTTTTGTACCTCTTATGTAACAGCCCGATTGGTTGGCGACCAAAAATCCGACAAACAATAACCTGTTAATTTTCACCATCCGCAATAAACCAGTCCTTATTTTTATAAAAGCACACCTTGTTTCATATGTCGTTTCATTGATTACTTTGGTTTATTTGCAGTATTGTATTTGTAAATACACTGTAACCAATAAATATCATGTCAATGATGATAGTGAGCAATGACGTCACATATACAAAATATATGGAAACCCTTACAAAATATATGGAAAATCTTTAACATACTTTTGAATCGTCAATTGTTATTATTATATTTTTATGACCAGAACAAGGAAGGTATTGTTCATCGTGGGCATTAGGTCTGGTATAATTTACAAAGTAATTTCATCATCCATCCTGACAGATATTTACATTTTGATCCGAGATGAATCAATCTACCATGTTTCTACCACTAGACATAGATTTCCCTAAATATCGTCTAACATTCCACTACAAGGCAGCCTGCGTCCAAAAAAAAAATACCATCAAAGTCACACAGACTGCTAACTAAAAGTTTATTAGTATTGTCTTGCCCAAACTGTCCATCTTCCGGTTTCCGGGACCTCTGGAGAGCAAATGAAAGGCTAACAGGCCCAATAATCAACATTATTCGCATTATCATATTTATTTAATATATACACATTTATTTCTTTTAATTTTTTTTTATACTATTGACATTTTTTATATTGTTCAAATATATACTTCACGGCACTGGTGTCTCGTCTCTCGCAACCGCACAGGCGGCAGCTGAAAATCAGCGGTTTTCTGTAAGAGAACCTTTTGCTAAGCTAATGCCTTTTTGTCTTGCTGTGACACACACACACTGTTTTTATTATTTTTGTTATATTTTGTTTGCATGCCCGATTGTTAGTTTTTTTCTTTTTTCATCTGTTAATGTCATTTTCTCTTGTGTGTTATATTCTGTATGTTTGATAATATTAACCAATTGTTTCTATGTATGTCTCAACAAACAAATAAACGTTGTATCTATCTATTTATTTAACTTGTGAATCTACATCGACTCGATAAGAAGAAAAAAATGCAAACACCGAAATCAAACTCAATTAAGGCATAAAAACGAAAATCCATTCGGAAACTTCCACCCGGGGGGTAGTTTTTAAATACCAAAGGGCAGCACCACGCCATGTGTTATCGTTACGTTATTATAATATTTAACTAGCGACCCGCCCCGGCTACGCTCGGGTGCAATTCTGATACTAAATACACTACATAAAAATTGTGAACGTTGTATATATTTGATAACATTATTTTGATAAATCTTGTAGGGTTCAACCTGCATTTGCAATGTAAGCAGAAAAAAAATAATTATTTTCGACATCACATTAGAAACCTCAAAAACAACAGTGTTTCTCCACTATTCAATGAATGTTATCATACATATAAACCTTTCTTATCAATCACTATCTATTGAAAAACACTGTATCAAAATCCGTTGCGTACTTTTAAAGGTCTAAGCATACATAGAGACAGAGAGAGTGACTGTTTTATACTATGTAGTGATACCGCAACCCCCTACCCCAAATTACCGTGTCACACTGAATGGACGGTTGCACAAAAAAAGGAACAATAAAGTTGCGCGTTAATTTATAGATCAAGATACCGGTCTAACACCCTTTATTTTAACCCTTGTGACGGTCGAGGTTCGACTCCTGTCGAGCACAATAAGCTATCTTAGCGATCGTATATGATTTACGTTTGTTGATTACCAGCTTGTAAATTTGATATAATGAAACCAGTTCTTGTGCATTTCGGAACTATTCAATCTTAAAGTCGAACAATTACATTTATTAGTTATAGAACGATCTATATCGGTTTATATTGATTAATAGGATGAATATTTATTCATTAATTTTTTGAATAGTATTTAAGTTCATGAGGGCTGTGATCTGCATAATGGGGCCGACACAATTTTTGTTAATATTTTTAATTTTCCGTTAGTAAAAGACCTTTGGCTTCCATCAACCTACATCAAAATAATAAAAAAATCAAGTTATATTTTTCGCAAGATCCAGAAAGAGGGTGCGCTGTTCTATCACTAAGGTTTAATGGAATCACAGATATTATAAAACAATAATAAAAAGAGATGCGCTTAATAATGATTTCACCCAATACCAAATATTATTCAGTTAAAACTACATGAGCCAATAGGAATGCTTGAAACGAATATATTTGGTAACAAGACCGAATAATTCGGCCGAATACGAATAGTGGAAAAGATGTCGAATACGCCGAATACCGAATACCAAATAAAATTTCTCGGCGCATCTCTAACAATAAACCTGTGCGATCACCAACACAACATTTAATCTAGTGAATCCCAAAGGTAATTGAATGTAACCCTCAACATTTAAATGGTTTGTTGTTCAAATACACGAATTAAACTTTAAAACGAGCATAGACAAACACAAGGAACTATTCAAACGTCAGTTCCATTGACTATCGATTTCAAGGCATTCCCAATTACATGCCGTAAAATATTTACGCCCAACTTTCCCTTCGAAGAAAACAAACAAGCATTCAAAGTGAGTTCAGAACTTGAACAATGAAGGAGAGCTACCGTGAAATTTACAACATTAGATTACATTGCTCGTATCTCTGGGACGAGTAACTTATCTGGTGAAGAATTTTGGGTCTTTATATAAAAAAATGAATAAATATCCACTGACATTCACACAGCGCCATCTAGCCCCAAGTTAAGAGTGAAATTTGTATTATGGGTATTAAAACAACGGATAAACCTGCGCATGTCTGCGACGAGATTCAAAGGTTGCGTGAAGTCGGCCAATCTATACTGGGCCCGCATGGACGACTACGGCCTATACACCCAGATACATGTAGACTCGTGCCCCTCGGTTGGTACGTTTAATGAACTGCTGATGATGACTACGAATCTTTACAATTTGATTGCATTCAAATTAATATTGTCGAGATATTTAATTCAACACCAGCCCGTAACACAGTAGTTGCTGTAAGCCAGACAACCCGGAAAATCGTGAACATATTAAATGATTCCATCTGATTCGCCCATTTTCCTCTACAGATTTGGTACGATTGGCGAACTGCTGTAGTCAACAAACAAATGCACAAATGTAAATTATTTATACTTTTTGCGATGAGTGTCACTCACTTTACATAGCCTACTCATAATCTGTAAGCATTACTGCTTCAACGAGAATAAGAGGTTTTAATAACAAAACCTTATACTTAATTCCAAATTATTTCCAACAATAGTTTCCTCACATTACCACGCTTTACACAACAGCAATTTCCGTCAAGCACACGACAACTAAACTTAAAGTTCACGTGATTTACGGTTGCATGTTAAAAACTACATCCAACATCTAAAATGTGTCATAATTTCAAAATGGCCGCTCGCCTCACGAGATCCTTTTCACGCGAGCACCGAAATAAATTAATGTCGCGCAAAGCGTCACACATTTCTCATAACGGAACGTTAGCGGCTATGTCCGAGCGGGGCTGTAAATCAAATTGTGCACCGTCAGGGCGTGTTGAATCAGATGGGACGGTGTAGGATCTTGGATGGACGGATCTCGCGGGTGAAATACTGAAGCCAACGCGATAACCAGCTGGTTTAGTTCGGAAACTTGGACGAGACCAAGTGAGCTTTGTATGTTGTTGAGAAATTTGGAAAGCAAAAAAGTCTCTAGCAGTGGAGAGTATTGCTGAAATTATATGTAAAACTAGTTGTGCCACGCGGTGTTACCCGCGGTATAAGATATCCTTCCGCAGTAAAACGAAGAATATATGTTAATTCAGGATGTCAGTTAACTAATAAAATATTATAATTAAATGTGAGTTTAATAATTTGAAGCACCAAAAATCTGTTGCAGTATAACATTATACCCAAATCATCTAAGATTTTTTACAAAAAAAATTAGAAGCACCAATAAAACTGGTGTAGCGTAACATTGAACTAAAATCATGACTACATAAGTTTGTTTACAAAACATCGAAGATGTAAGGAATTTATGTAGACGTTGACAATGCCGTGATAAGATCTTTGCTGTAGTTCACTGTCCCAGACACCATATTTGCTTAAAAATCTGTATATTATTAAACAGAACAAACATTCAATACCAAAAAAGTTTTACAATACCGACCACCTAAAGCATGAAATCATAGAACAATGCCATGATTCATTGGTAATAACGTCACATTAAGGGAATTTGCGCGGGGAGCGGGAGTGGGGGAAGGGGGATGCGCGGGAGTCGATGCGTGACGGTCAATGTCAAGGCCACTCGCCGAAATTACAAATAGACAGTACGCTACTCGAGGCATCATCATCGTCCATAATCTAAAATTTTAAAAATACAAATATCCACTGACCTTGACAAAGCGACATCTAGCCTTAAGTTAAAGGTGATACTAATTGTATTATGGGCACCTACTGAACAACGCATAAATATACTTATGAACATTTTTTTGTAAATATTAAATATATATACAAAGAAAGAACAAAGAAAACACCCAGACCAATACAAACAGACAAAGAACATGTGTTTTATATGTATTATTAATATCTATTTACTAAAAAAGTATGTTTATCCGTTCTTTACTACCTACCCATAACACAAGTACCACGTTAAACTTGTGGCTAGATGGCGCTGAGTGAATGTCAGTGGTTATTAGTTTATGTTAAAATGAAACGTGTTACTGAATTGTCCGGCACACCGGGCGCCTGCAAAAACCTCGTTTTCGATTGCAGTTAAAACATATAGCGAATAGTCCACACACCGGACGCGTGTAAAAACCTCGTTCGGAAACCGGCAACGATTTTACGAGATGCCATCAACTAACGCCCGACTATCGTGTATACTTGTGTAAAGTTTCACTGTTTTATGGAAAACTATGTTGCTGGATGTGACGCTAGTTGACTTTTTTATTTTAAATATATAATAGTTTTGCTGTGCGGGAAAGCCCGTGTCCTGCAAAGGGACGCCATCTAGCCCCTTCGTTTCATCTAGACAATATAAGGCTTGCGCTACGAAACAACGGATTTACATTCTCGTTTATAACTTTTTTTTTTTGTAAATATGTACAACATTTTTGTGAACTGTTTACTCATATGGGGTGTTTTGTAATTAGTGTTGAACTCATCATATTGTTATACTTTTATATAGTGTCTATTTAAACTGTAAATATTCCAAAAATAAATATTATTCATAGAAATATCCAGAAAAACAGATTTGTATAGAAAATGTTGGTACTTTCCGAGGGATAAATACGAAACTACTGGTGTAAAAGTCGAATTTTCTACCACTTTACACTACATTGGTCTCCAAACAATTTATTTTAGGAATTGTATGTACGTTTAGCCAACGCTCTTACGGCAAAGGGAAACATCGTGAGGAAACCTGCGCACGTCTGTCTACGCGGGCCCAGTGCGGATTGGCCGACACGCACAACCTTTAAATCTCTCCGCAGGAAACAACGACTAACAGATAGAGGAAATTAGAAAAAAATATCAGCCGCTTCCAGCGCTTATTTGAATCAATAACAGCCTATTTACTGCTTACGCGTAATGACGATTTCATTGGCCCGTAAACTCGTTTTATATCGTTCCAGGATTGTTATGAGGTCTTGATTTGTCATTTTGCTTCGCGAAAGGATATTGTCACGGCAACTTAACGGTAAAAACATTGTAATAAAGATATCACGGTATATGTAGGTACTTAGAAGTTTCTTGGACATTCTAGTTACAACAGTTTTTGTTTATATTTGATGTATTTATTTTGTATTGCGGTAGTTTAATAACTAAGTATAATTTGTTCCCGATGTAAGTGACTTTGCTATACCAGTGACCACGGGTACTGCAAATTATTGACTTGAATCGCAAAAGCTTATACTAGTTTAGTTTCGTGAACATACGACACTAAACCAGTTTCAAAGCTCTACATCGATAAATTCGACATTTCGCTGAATAATAATTATGTAAAACGATCAAGAATTAGCGTGTTTGCAATCGTGGGGAAAGGATTTGCCAGCTAGCGAGTGGAACTCGCTTAGCTGTTATTAGGTTGCGCCCAATGTCTAATTTCAGTCTAACAAAAACATCTACGTGGATGCTCTTTTAACGCATCCCAATGTGGGTTTGACACGCACAGACGAAGGCTCTGGCAAAGGTCCGGAACTCCACCACCACTAAAACAACCTAAATCGGGGGGATTCTCTCTCCTCCCTCTTTATTCCCAGCCGTGGCACTACTATTAGATGGTTATAAGTTTAACTACGAGTAAGGTCTAGCTCCTTCGAGCGAGTAAGTAAACGGAATCATAGACAAAACGATAACTATACTCGGCGTATAAAGTATTACTAATTAGGATTACAACGGTCAAGTAAGAAGTAAGTCACGTATAATAATACACGGTAGCGAGATGTTAGCGCCAAGTGCCTACGAGACCACGTGGTTAGTGGCTAGGGTTGCCACTTGATGTTAGGTTCTTTTGCTATATTTAGTCTAGTAAGATGCTTCAGCACGAAAGGGCTTTAAAGAAATCTGGTGTGGAAGAATGTTTCGACGAGTGAGTGAGTGTAGAGGGTCGGAGGCTCAATGGTTAAAACCACCAAACGACCCATTTGGTGTTGCGGTTGAGAGGTCGGCTGCAACATCAAGGGTTCCGGGTTCTATCCCCGGGCAGTACAAACATTTGTGTGCATGAACATGTCTGTTTGTAGTGGTTTGGGTGTTTTCTATGTATAATATGTATGTATTTACAAGAAAAATGTATATAAGTATATTTATCCGTTGTTTAGTACCCATAATACAGGCTTCACGCTTAACTTGGGGCTAGATGGCGCTGTGTGAATGTCAGTGGATATATATTATTATTTTATTTATTATAATGGTGTGGACTATTGCCTTCCGATCGAGAGTGAGGGAGAGAGCAGGTCCAAATCCCGCCACGTACCAAAGTATTTTCGAAAATATATGTACATTTTTCAACACTATTACGGTGAAGGAAACATCGTGAGCAAACTCTGCTATTTTGCCTGTCTATAAAATTTAAAAAATAAATTGCGTGTAAAAGGTCTCCTGCGTTCTTCCTGTCACCTATTTATCCCACCAAAACTTAAGTGTGCTTTTGGTACATGCGTGTTCCGAGTTAATGAGTGTGACAGGCAAAGTAAGAACTATATACTGAGTCTGTTTGTACTCGTAGAGGTATCTTCTTATAAAAGAAAAAATATAAGTAGAGCAACACAATGTTTTCCAATCTTCTCATTTCTTAGTACTGAATGAGAAATTCAAACATTAAATAATGTAACAAGAAATTGTAACTAAATACGGCTTAGACAGCCAAATTTATCCTTCGTTGACTTTCAATTAGCAAGTGATATTTATCAGTTATTTAGAAAAGAAACCATACTATATACTGAATATCTTCATCAAATAATTTTGGAAGCCCTAAGGTCGGGTGATTGACCTTCGTACGACCCGGCGAACGTAAACGAAAGGCGGGAGAGGTTTACGCCTACTTGTAGTTTCATATAGATAGGTAAATAAAAGTTAGTCGTTAGATGAAGGTTTTTCGTACATTTTCTTCGGATCGGCTCATCACTATTATTCGTAGATGTCCTTCACAGCTTTTCCGAGCAGGATCTTTTTAATTTGAAATATTCGAAACGAGATAAATTAAAATGTTGTTTTTTTACCGGTCGAAAGTAGAATAGGCTGCCGGTAGATTATGATGGATTTAAAAAACCTTACCGGTAGAATATGGAATACAATTCGGTAGAATGTGGAAAAATATTCACAGGCAGAAAAATTGCTGGTTGAATGTGGAAGTACCCATTTTTACATTACATTTTAAATTCATTATTTATTTTACATAGAACCTCTGACACCTGTGTCACTGATTATTCGTCAATCTATCTACCTACCTTCTACCTTCTCGATAAGAAACAAAATGAAAAAAAACCACCGGCCAAGTAATATGTAAGTGGTTCAAATCCCGTAACTTGTCCCCCGCCCTTTGTTGGATTAGGCCTGGATAACAACAGTGTTCAGGATTATCCGCCAGCCGGAGCGCGCATGTACCCTTTGTTTAATAATTACTAAGGCTTTACCCCGCCTATTCCTGAGACGGTCGCGTGTTCACGCATTTGTAGTCAACTAAAAAATACTTGTTTCTCTCTCGCTTCTCTTCAACTTGTTGCAGTACACTGCTGGACATAGTCTCCTCCATTTGGCGACAGATATCCCGGTCTTCCGCTTACTTCATCCAGCCTCCAGACCTTTCGCAAATTGTCGGTCCATCGGTCCGGGCGTCCTACGCTACGCTTGCCAAGACGCGGTCTCGACTCCAAAACTCGTCTGCTCCAACGGCCATCCTTCATGCACGCCTGCGAAGAGATTTGAAGGTTGTGTGTGAAGTCGTCCAATCCGCACTGGGCCCGCGTGGACGACTAAGGCCTAATCACCCTATACGTGTAGGCTCGTGCCCCTCGGTGGGGACGTTTAATGAGCTGATGATGACATTTTTAATATTGAAAAAAATAATGCAAACAAAAAACTACTTTCACGGCAATAACGTTTCATACACAAACAAACTGAGGCTCCAAAACTTTATTAACGCCCAGTAAATACACTTTCCAAAGGGGTTTGGATGTAAGGGTATGATTTATTGGTAACGTACTTATACGGAGAGGCTTTTGTCAAGCATTAGACGTTCTGTGAAGATTAAAAGGTTTTACAATCCGAAAGGCAAAATTAAATACGCGTAGAAAGATAATTTGTACTTTTGCTAAGTTACGTGCACTAGTTATAGGCAAACACAACATGTTCACACAGAATATTATCGCTACAGCGGAAACAGAGTAAATTACAGAGAAAAGAAATAACAAACATTCGTACAGTCATCTATTGATAATTTTATATTGTATTACATATTTATTTATTGAAAAAATGCCACTGTTTTACAAATAAAATAAAGAGCTTTATTGGAAAAAGGGTAGCGTGGCTAGTTTAAAGAAACAGTAGTCACAAAAGTGGATATACGAAATCACGTTGGGAACTCTGGTTTATTGCGGCAACGTCCAGCCAAGGTGGAAAAAGCGTTTCCCATTCAGTTTCGGGAAAAATCTCAACGGTATAAGGAACCGCCGGAGATTGGCAGCGAGTGGGCACAGTGCAAACTTTCGTCCATTTGTTCTCAGGTACCCTTGTCTGTATGTACACAGCATTGACTAAATAAATTTATTATATATAAGTTAAATTAGAGTGTCTATTTGTAATATTAAAATATGTTTTTTTCTCGGTCTTTTTTTTTTTGACGTCTTTTCGCGATTGTGCGTCCAACTGGACTACTAGCTAATTAACTAGCTTATTGCTTATCTATGACTTTTACTTATAAATCCATAAATAGATAGTTTCTATGTAGCCCAGTTCAAGCACAAAATGTTGGCACTGAAACAAGAAATGTTCATAATTAAGTGGTATGCCATATTTATGATTGATACCTTGGTTGTGGTTTGTTTAAGTGTTAAAATTTTAATAATCTAAGCAGTGTTACTTACAATACAAAAGCAATGTATTATATGTCGCTTTTTACCTGAAACAAAACAAAATCATTAGATATTGTAGTGAAGTTTGATTTCGTAACTTAGTCCTATAGCAACTCTTGTAGGATAAACCCTCAGAACTAACCATACCAAGATTGAAATCAGTTCTATCGATTTTATAAATTGGAACAGAGCTTAGCAGATTACTATGAGCAGGCAAGCAGACAAATAGGTTTATTGCACGGGAAACTAAAACTGTAATCTTTGGAATAGTAACAAATTATCATCATTAAATCGAATAGTTTTTCTGTATTAAGTGTACAGGACGGTCAGGACGCTCACGATTGTAAATGATACGCCTGACCATGACAGAGCGGCATTGATTGAGACCAACAACTGATAAATAGTTATTATCCTCTATCAATACGTTTGCGCGTCCCAGACCGCAGATGAAAGTCCTTTTCGGGTAATTTCATCTCTACATTCTATCTACATTCCCCTTATCCCGAAACAAAGAAGTGCATGACACTCCTGTGTGTGGCACTGCGATGGTACCTACCTAAACGACTCAGTATCGAGTGTAACACCAATAGCAATATAGGCAACATGAAAGAATAAAATTGGCAGGCGGTCGAATCGCCGTGAGGGTTCCGCAGCAGCAAGTAACAAAATAAAATATTTTTTATTAAATAAGGCATCTACTACAGCTTTAATATGATAAAATAGTGGTGCACCGTAAAAAAATATTGATTTTCAGTTCCATGTATGGGGAACACCAAAATTTTTTCAAGTTTCTTTCAAAACCTAATAGCGGTTCACAGAATACATATACTCGAAGTTGAATAGGGTAGTGCTTATAGTTCGGAAAAAGGGTGTGAACAGGCAGACGGAGACAGACAACTGACCATCTATAGGGTTCCGTTTTCTTGCTTGTAGGAACCCTAGAAAGCGCTTTTTCTTGAAATTTGCAAAATTGTGACGCTAACTGCGTTTAGTAAGTTTACGCGGTGCAGGGGGCATGAATGACGAGGTGGCCGCATTATCATATTTTAAGAAAGTGATTCCGCATGAATACGAAATTCCATCCTTAGGTATTTGGGTGACATGAGGGGACGCTAGGATTTTTAATTGCAATTTTGTATAATAATAATTATATAAAATCTCTGACATTCAAGGCCATCTGCCAAGTTAAGCGTGAAGCAGTATTATAGGTAGTAACAATGGTTATATTATATTTTTTTTTTGTAAAACATATTATAGAAACCCCAGACCATTACAAAGCCTTGTTATGCACAATGTTGTATGCGGTGATGACGGAACCTTTGGTGTTGCGGCGACTATCCGATACCATTGGTCGTAGGTGCAAATAAGCAAATCCCTGAAAGGTTTATGAGTATGGTCTTTCTTGATAGTAACTAAGTGGTGGTGTCGGCAGGTTTTGATAGTGTATCAATGTACGGTGATGGTGTTATACAAGATGAGAATGGTCGTTGCCGTAAATAAAAAGAGGCGCAAATGGTTGGGTAGACGAGCAGTAACATTGTACGTCTCAAATTGGTTGGTGGATGATAGATCTTGGTGTTGTCGTTTTAACTATTCACTGGGTCGTTATGTATTACATAGTCATTAAGTCCAGAGGGGCACGAGCTAGTATAGGTGTTAGGTTAGTGTCCCGCGGCCAGTGCGGATTGGCGTTCAACCACTTGATCTTTTCGAGGCGTGCAGAAGGTTTCTCACGATGTTTTTCACCGTAAGGGTCGGATAACGTACATATTTTGAAATTCGAAACACATTGGTCGTGGCGGGATTTGAATTCCGCTCCGTAGGAAGGCGCAATTACAGATGCCCGACGCTTGTATAAAAAAACATATTTACAGTCGACTGAGTAACTTATTTTTTTTAGTCGGTTAAAAATACGTACATTTGCACCTACTATAACATATACGAAAAGTTGCTTCTATAAATCACTTCCACACAACGAGACAGGAGGTTGTAGACTTGATAATGTGTGGAGATGCTGCATTTTGTATGTAGCCGGCCTACATGCGATTTCTGTTCGTAACATTTTTATGGCACAACTTGGGGGTACACGAAGGGATTAAATTAGTATGTTTATACGATACCTTGCGTTGTATGTATGGCACACGAGCGCATATCAGTAACGAAACACAAAGATACATTCAATCAAATGTTGGAAATAATATAGAGCGTCAGTGGCTCAACAGTGTGAACGGTTGCCTTCCGATTTGAAAGGCGCAGGTTCAAATCCAGCCACGTACCAACGTATTTTCGAATTTTCGAAATTACATGTATGTTATCCTACGCTCTTATGGTTAAGGAAAATATTGTGAGGAAACCTGCGCACGCCCACAAAGAAATTCAAAGGTTGTGCGTGAAGTCGGCCATTCCGCACTGGGCCTGAGTGGACGACTAATGCGTAATGGTTTTATGCATATAAACCCAACGGACGGAATGCAGTGTTGATAAAAAAGTCATTTTTTACGTTTAATAACCTCCACAAAAAATATTTTAATTTACTTTTGAATAACGGAAGAAGTTGGTTTAATCAAACCACCCACGGTGACCGCACGTACTCTGACCAATACCTCACACTGCGTGAAGTGGCCATGCCTGGCTGCGTGGACGACTATGCGTAATGGTTTATGCATTAACAGACAATGGATAAAAGTATTTTACGTTCAAAATTTCTGATAGAGGTGTCAGTATGAACAACCTGGTGAGTCATCGATGCTGTGCATATGCGTAGTTAGTATAACAGATGCAATTGATGTTGATATTTTTTTTTTCGTTTAATTACCTCGACTAACATATTCAAATATGCTGTACTTTTGAATAACGGAAGAAGTTGGTTTAATCAACACCACGCGACCGCACGTCTTGCAAACATGCAAACTCACAGCATTATAGCGCTTCCAAACAAATAGTTTAACTAAACAGTCGTTAATGTCGCAGACCGGTCTAGATTATATCTTTAATATACGACCCCGCAAAACTACTATTTTAATCCGTACAACCGACGCCCGCGGAGCGTGAAGTGAAAACGTAATAGGACACCAAACTGCGTAATTTTAAACTTTGTAAAACATAGTACCTTAAATTTTCAAACACGTTGAATTTGGCAACGGCATGAGACTGCCCGTTGCCAAATATAAGGTGCCTATTATAATAACTGTGAGGAATTTTTCAGGTTCTTTACACCGAGCCGTGGTCGTAATTTATACGCGAACTGCATTATGAAATATAAGGATAACTTACACATGTTTTGGGTCTGTTAAGTATGATAGATGGTGGATGAAAATGGTGAAAGCCATATGCATTTATATACCGTTTTTATATTCCGGTGTTATGAATTAAAACGTAAGCATATGCCATGATAAGTAAATGAAAATACTACTAGGTGGTAGGCTCGAGTCTGAGTCGTATTTAACAGTGCATCTGTCATGGGCAGATATTTTATCATCAAGTGAGTGAAATAGCTACTAACAGGTCAAACTGGGGACCTTCTTTTTTGAAGTCGGTTAAAAAAGGAAATCATCAGCTACTAAATTCATTGATGGACTAAGCCTTTTAACAATCCTCGCTCATCAAATCATTATATGTTTTTTATTATATCGATTCTTATTTATCTAATTTCCAATTAATAATATAAAAAATGAATAGATCTTCTTGAATGTCTTAATTTATTTTGGGATAAAATAACTTTCCCCTAAAATATTCAAATAATTTTTATTAAAATGTATCTTGTCTTTGTATTTACTTGTAAGCAATAAAGTATCTATCTATATACCACTTACTAGTCAAAAAGCATGGGCAGAATTTTCCCGCGGACGGGAAAATTCTGCCCATCGCGCCGGGGCACAATTTTCATTCATAATCACGTCGCTACATGCCATAGTGACATAGTAGTATGCTTGAGTTTTTGATTTTGTACCTTTTTAATGACACCTTAAGGTCAAAATTTAATTGAATAATTTTAAGTCATAAATATAACAATAGGTCAACGTATGTGTCAAGCGGCTAGGACAGTTTTTGGTTGATATTCCTTCGTGATTGTAAATTTAGTTAGTTTAATGTTTAAAGTGTTATCTAGATAGAAAGACACAACTGCTCACAAGTAAACTCAATTCAATAATAAAAATAGATAAATTGGAATAAAAATAAATTTAATATTTTTTGGGAAGACTTCAAAGCCAAGTAACAATATCTTAACAGGCGCCAATAGAAGCATTATGCAACGCATGGCACTGCGAGATGCAAGGCACAGCCCAACCACACTCGTTTAAAAGCTTATCAGAAATCCACCCGGCATAGTTACTGAACAAAATTGGATCCGATAAAAAGTCTTCAACGTTTTTGTGACCCGTAAAAAGATACCACGCGTCGGCGCTCATTGAATTTGTTGAATAAATACGAGAAGAAATGCTAAACGAAAACCAAGTCAAATTTTGGTACATTGGAATAACAGTCATATGGTTATGGCAAACATCACAGCTATGCTGTGCGGAAGGCTGTGCTTGAGGGGCGTTATAGGTTATGTTGATTTGATGAAAAGAACAAAATTATAATATACGTTCCAATAACTTTTTTCTTAATGTTGAGTGCTCAAGGCTTTAAGGCAAGTTGGCTACAGTTATGCGAGCACCGCGCGACAGAAAGACGCGTGCTGAGGGTGCACAGTATATAGCCGAATGGCTTGGATTATCATATATGCTTCCTTTCATGAAATATATCATTAATGAGATTTGCAATATCAATTATCGATTTAATATACGATTGCCAATTATGTAATGGTAAAGTGCTAAACAAAAGGCTTAAAACCTAAACTTTATGGTATTACATTTCATCATATTAGCTAAATGTAGTGAGAAGGTCTTAATAATTTCAAGCGGCTAGTAGCAGGTAGGTACAGTCATCTGGTTATGGGTCGGCCTACGCTTCGTGTTTTTTTGGTATCTTTCAATGCCGCTCAGTCATGGCCAGGCGTATCACTTACCAATAGGTAAGCGTCCGGTTCGTCCTGTTCACTGCGTAACCATAAAGACAGACTGAGTAAATGCGACATTCAACGACACAATTTAGAGTGACTCAGCTGGCGTCAAATTGTTATATTTCTTTGAAATAAAAATAGAACGATGATGCTGATTTTGCCCGCATACAAAATTATGACCAATAATGAAATGGATGGGTGTTTCTATGTATTTACAAATATATATACATATATCTATATTTAAAAGTATGTTTATCAGTTGTTTAGTACCCTAAATACGAACTCCTCCCTTAATATGGGGCTAGATGGCGCTATGTGTCAGTGGATATTTATTTATACAGCGTCGTCTAGCCCCGATTTAAGCGAAGCGCTTGTACTTAACTACGGATATAATACACTTTTGTTGATCTTATAATCCATAGTTATAAAAAACACATGCATACAAATGGTCCTAGGCACTGCACGGAACTGCACTCCAACGCACCAAACCCTACACCTTCATCATTTTGAAAATTTGCAAATTTTCAAAATGATCATTACCTGGATCGTCAATTAGGGTAGATAATAATAGGATGTGGTTGAAATTCAAGGAATCAGCACTAAGCAGTATGCGGCGTCTATTTTGGTTCGCACTTTTAGGGAGTCGAACGCTTCCTGCTTCTGTGTTTCCAGAAACTTATAACCTGTCTTGAAGCCCAAAGTGAATAGGCGTTTTCTGGGTAAACGCAACATCGGATTCGTCATCGCTTTCTATCAGGGTAGACTGAGGGCAACCGTAAACTCATTGGGAATAATAAATGTGCCCTAAAATGTTATGACAATTCCCTCTGACTCTGTGCCAACAGTAAGGCACCGAGCATAAACCGCCTTATTTAATATGAAAAACAAGATCACAAAAACCACTCAAAAAACCCCCAAAGGCATCACATAAAAACGGCGAGAAACTTCGCTTGATTTATGTATGTTTTGACTGAAGCCTTGTCAGAGTTATCTTGTGGAAACGCCGCAGATAATAAAGCTGTAAAACGCTTTGACCCTGTCGGGGAATTCAACTTTAAAGTTGCCTGCCGCAAGATATAAAACCATGAAATAACGGGTCAATGTAGACTCCCAAGGGCGGATCCAGGTTAGGCGCCAGGGGGGGTCACATAGTAGTAAAGTTAAGAACTTATAAGGTATTTTGTTAATGTACGTTAGTATAGTACTTAAAAATAGCTCATGACCCCCATGACCCTTCCCCTGGATCCGCCGTTGTAGACTCTTGAGATGTTTTTATCCGTAAGAGGACTTACCGATATATCTCGCCGGATCAGCAAGTTAAGTGGCAGAAGGTCGGTCACGTATATCTCAGAACCTATGGTCGTTAGAGCAGACAAATTCTAGAGTGGAAATCGTGTCTTGGCAAACATAAGACGCTCTCCGGTATAATGGCCGACCACTTGCGAAAGGTAGCTGGTGGAGGAGGCTAGTGCATTTGCTGACTTCCAAATGCTTGTTTATGGTAAACTATACAAAATCAGATTTTTTTACAAAACACTTGCTTACATCTAATAGACGAAGCATTGTTAACCAGATTATTAGCAGGGGTCAGTATAGAACGCTCATATACTAAATAACTTTAAATACAAGAAAATGTGTAAGCAATTTAAAGCTAAATAACTTTTAGCTCTCATAATATATGTCTATAATATTTAATTGTTTTTAAAATATATGTCTCACCTTCCAGCCGAAAACACAGTTACACACAAAGCACAAAAAGCCTAAAAGAACAAAATCGTGGCCTCCAAGGCACTCAGACGATCTTACCTTTAAACTGACGAAAATATATTATGTAAATTGAGATTTATCCCGCCCTCGGTCACGTTTTTATATTGAAGCATGAAATATTGGGATAAACAACCCCGGCGTAGTGATAAAGAAGGAAAATTTCTTTTCAACTCATTTTTCTCCCGGAACACAAGTTAATATAGCGGGAAATTACAAAGTATAGATACACGGCCGCTTTAAGGGAATTGTCGTTGCGTTGCAACATTTTCGTTAATGGAATATAAAACAGCTTTTTGGATTTTTTTTATGTTACTGAAGGAGAAAAGTAGGGCACCGGGGAATCTGGCGTAGAATATAAGAGACCTATGTTCAACATTGGACTGCGAACGTAGGAGATAGTGAGGTAAATATCCAGTGTGCCTGCAGTTGCACGTTTTAGTATACTAATGTTGGTTATGATTGTATAAAATAATACAAATGAAATAATTGATTCAAGTAATAAATAGCCTCCATGGCAGTTAAATATTAAGCTACCCGCGTTCGTACAACACCACCATGTTGTAACAAAAAAAACTTTTCAAACACAATTGTACTCAGTTCGTTCACCGCTTCCGACCAAGCTGGATGTGTCCGCTTTATAAGTATAATGAAAACTCTTAATTTAAATAATGAAATGTAAACAAACTGGGGAGAGACATTTCTTCAAGTTGGCCACATAAAACGGCTTTAACATTAACGTTTTTCTTTTCCTCTTTGCAATGTTAAAACGGATCCGGTATGCTTTGCTAGGAACAGGGTATTGTTTTCAATTTGTTTGAAGAAACAGTTTGTAATAAGTAAAATAAAGTTAATTGCAAATGGACTTTTTGTTCCTATGCTAAGGACCTAGAGACCTAGCATTATACGTGACTGTCTAGCTGTGTTCTGGGCTGAAGAGACCTACTAGGTATCTATTATTAAGGTCATCATCATCATTAAATGTCCACTGCTGAACGAAGGCCTTCCCTGATGATTTCCACGCGGATCAATCCCTTGCAGTTGACATCCATCTGCTACCGGACGCATCTGGACGAAAAGATCTCCCTTTACTTCCCGAACGCTGCCCATCTTAATTGGATCCGCGAGAAAGAGCCTATTTTTTTTCAAGTAGAGAGTAGATCAACGTATTTCATACTAGGCAATGTCGATGTTTTTCGAATTGCCTTAAGTTTGATTCCCATTTAATCATAATTTTCATAGGCATGTTCTTTATACCTACGATAATAACTCAGAATTGGTATAATTCAAAATAAAACTAGCCAATCAGGAGTACGTACTGAATTGCTTATTACACGAACTATCGCAGTAATGGTATATTCCCCAAAGCACCCATCACTTGGTACAATATCCGTAAATAGGTACACTACTCAAATTGATTATCACGTTACATTGAACCGCAAGCGAGGTCATACTATTTCCACTCGCAACCCTCCAGCGTTAGGGACAAATTGCCCATCGCGGGTATTTTCGGAGCAACTTATTAAGGAGGGCCTAATTAGGCGATCCTCGATCCGCGGAGCCGCACGAGTTACCAATGTTTCGGTATAATTTGCGATGTCAAGTGTTACTTTAGACACAAATAGAATATTGTTACATTTATGAAACAGGAGGCAAACGTGCTTACGGTGTCCGTGCAAATTTGCATGACAAGAGTTCCAACAAATCAAACACACAAATGTTTGTACAGTGTACTGCCCAGTGATCGAACCCAGAACCCTTGGTGTAGAACCCGACGTCTCAAGCCTTACACCAAATGGGTCGTCATATACATCAACTAACCAATCCGCATTGAACCCGCTTTGGCTTCCAGTCCAATCTCCCCATGGTAGGCTTTGCCGTGTGGGAAGGCCTGTGTCCGGCAGTAGAACGTTATAGGCTGATAATAAACTTTCCAAATGCGGTCTCGCAATACGATCCGAACTCAAGACCTCTAAATCAAACTGTGATTAAAAATCTTACCCTATCAATTAAGCACGGAAGTAGGAATGTTGGTTACATTACGAATTATCTAATTACTTCACAAGTTAACAACTGTACCGTGACCTCCACATTAATAATAATATCCACTGACATTCACACAGCGCCATTTAGTCCCAAACAAAGCATTCAGCCTGTAATATGGATAGTAAACAACGATTAATTGCACATCATCAAACAAACTTAACTATATATTTTTAAATACACGCTATACATAGAAAACACTAAGACCAATACAAGCAGAGCCCGGGAATCGAACCCGAAACATCTCGAACATTTACACCACATGAGTTTCACATTAAATGACAAGTGAATTAATGCGGTGCTTTGGTGCCACTAAATAAAGTTTAATTGAATAAATTAGTCTAGCATACACAAAAACACAAAAGGTACGTACTCGAAGACTCTTATCTTACGAATGAAATCGATGTTTTGATTGGAATATTTGTGAATCGATTCATTCAATCGATTCTCGATTATGTGTCGAGTGGGTCGGGAAACGAGAATGGATCGCCTTTGTGCTTAAATTGAAAAGTAATCCCGATATGGGAATGATAAGGGACACTTGGAAGCCAAATGAAAAGTTAATTTCTTCATTGGGTTGGTAAATCAAGTTACTTTCAAGTATATGTATAACTTGTAACTAATAACACTGTTTTTATGTTATGACAGGCTTGTATTTTTTATCTGCTCTGGACCTCCAAAGTTCAGAGATTCAAATCAACTATATCAAGAATTAATTATTTTGGTAGAAGTACACAGTACTAAATCTTAATTATATATAATTTAATGAACAACTCTTGAAATCCAACTCAAGATTATTTCATTTTTATTCACGAACTAGTGGTGTGATGTAATGGTTGAGACTTTTGCTACTACACCTAAGGGTCTGGGTTCGAATTCAGGCAGTACACACATTTGTGTGCATGAACAAGATGTGTTATATGGGTCTGGGTGTTTTTCTATATAATATATATGTATTTAAGAGAATGTTTATCCGTTGTTAAATGCCCATAATACAAGTTTCTCGCTTAAATTGGGGATAGATGGCGTTGTGTAAATGTCAGTGGATGTTTAGTTATTTATTGAATAAATAAAAATAAGTACCCAATAACAGTCTTCACTCTTATTTGATCCCAAGCGTACAACCAAATACGCAGATAGCCATAGTTAATTCCCGAACCCGGTTCCGGGGCAGACACTAATAACTTTGCCCAAGACCCCTCGTAAAGCAACCTTCATCAGACACATTCCAAGTTGCCAAGTTGCGAGCACTTAGCACTAAAAACAAACAACCTAAAGCAGCCGTTATTAAAAACCATGCAATTTATGAAAGGCATCCACTTAATCGTGGAGTTCAAGTTAGAATTTTTAAACAGAAATTTTGAAGTGAGGAAAATGCTAGCAATTTTTAATTTTACTAAAATCCGCCCGCATTTTTTCTATGAACTGCATCAACTAAAACCGCCGTAGGACGTAATGCCATAGAAAAATGTTTTTTTTTTATGTTACAAAGTGAAAAGGACGATCAGGACGCTCGCCTGATAGTAAGTGATACACCTGACCATGACAGAGCGGCACTGAAGAAGACCAACAACTAAAAAACAGTTATTATTCTCCATCAACGCCGCATTGCGTTCATCAACTGAGACATAAGTGCATAGCACTATTATTTCACGGGATGATATCTGGTGATACCTACCCAGCTACCTAGGTGAAGCTCTTGCCATGTCACTCGATATCTCTAAGGCTTTTGACAGGATTTGGCACGCCAGCCTTATTAGCAAGCTTCCTTCATTTGGTATTCCTGACGGCCTTTGCACCTGGATATCAGATTTCCTGAGTAACCGATCAATACGAGTAGTCATTGATGGCTACTGTTCTGACCTTCAGCCTATCGACGCCGGTGTTCCTCAGGGATCAGTTCTGTCCGCAACTCTATTTTTGCTACACATAAAAGATTTGTTTATGCCCGGTATCATTGGGTATGCAGACGACAGCACAGTTACGGACAGGTATTTATCGAATGCAAGAGCCAGTAAGGAAGAAATCCAGTCTTGTCGAGAGGCCATGGTAAGCCGTGTGGACGCGTCCCTTCAAGCAGTCTCCTCTTGGGGTGATGCTAATCTGGTGACGTTCAACGCTACCAAAACACAGGCGTGTCTTTTCTCCACCAAACGGAGCAAATTCGAACTTACTCCGACTTTCCGAAATGTACCTGTTGCCATAACCGATAGCCTTGAGCTTCTTGGTGTTCATCTCTCAGGCAATCTCAACTTCGGCCAATATATCAAGTCCAAAGCAAAGACTGCAGCTAAAAAACTTGGGATCCTTTCCAAGGTCAGGCGGTATTTTACTTCAGGACAGCTTCTGTCATTATATCAAGCCCAAGTCCGGTCTTGTATGGAATACTGCTGCCACCTATGGGATGGATCAGCCAAATACCAACTGGCTGCTTTGGACTCGATTGAGAGGCGTGCTGAGCGGCTCATTGGCGACCCTACGCTGACTGACGCTAAGCTGCAAAGCCTCGAGCATCGTCGTAGAGTTGCACGGCTGTCGGTTTTTTACAGGCTATATTTCGGTGAGTGTGCGATGGAATTACACGCGTTAATTCCACCAGCCCCTTTTCACCATCGGGATACAAGACGGAGGCGAGCGTTCCATCCTTACGTGGTAGAAATTCCACACATCCGCACAGCCCGCTATGGTGCTTCGTTCTTAAGGGGCACCGCCAAGGAATGGAACCCTTTGCCTCCGTATGTGTTCCTCGATCATTACAACCTGGCCGTCTTCAAGGCAAGAGTGAATAGGCTGTTTCTAGGCAGGCATGATCCATCCTCGGCCGCATCATCACTTACCATCAGGTGAGATGGCGGACAAATGTCTGCCTATAGAGGATAAAAAAAAACAAACGACTCAGTATCGAGTCTACCACCAAGTATGGTAATAAGTCGTTGACAGATTGAAATTCTCTGCTCTGCTGATCTGAACACAATTTTTTTGAAATGAGTTCCTACTGAGTTTCTTGCTGGATTTATCTCAGTAGAAAACTAGCGTCCGAACCAGTGGAAGCTTCATTTGAAATTCGGACCTAAACTGAATAAACACTTTTCATTTTCATCTACTCGTGCACATCCCTCTTACTCCGAGAACTTTAGTCATTCGTCATTGCTGGCTATGGACTTGAATTTGAAGGCTTTCAGTTCACCCTGAGCCTTTGCTGTAATACAGGTTCAACAACGAACTGTCCCCAGTTAGAATTAAAAATCTATACTTATTCTTGTACATTGTCTCCCAATATATAATATAAACAACCGATCAAGCCTATCGGCAGCGCTACCACGCCCCGATGACTTTTGGCTGTCGGGTTAAACTAGTCGCTTTGGTTATTCCCGGGCAAGGCTGTACCTTGCTCCCGTTAAATATCCCGACGCGGTATTACGTCACGATTCAATTTGCGAGGTGGGGCCCCGTGACGTATTTGTCGAGTGCCCTGACGGAGTGCCTATTTCACGTTTCTATAAACGCATGTGTATTATTCCTTTAGTATGGAAAATAAGTCCCCTTTGCTGTAGTTGCTTGCTATTTGTTTATAACGGAAATAAGGTAAGACAGAACGAAACTTATAAGCAGGTTGTAAGATACTGTTCAGTACTGCCTATCGTTAATACCCACCAATCTGCATTGGGCCCTCGTGATGAGTTACGGTCCAATCTCGTTATTGCTTTGCTGTGAGGAAATTGTCCCTGCAGTGAGACGTTAGAAGCCGACGACATCGATGATAATATAAAGCTCAGCTCAGTATAAAGCAAACTCGATGCAATAAGCCTACATACATACTACAGTTAATGCTTCATTGCAGATAGCGTCTAATCAGTGGGTGTACGTTGAATGGGGAGGCCATCAGCAGTGGCCATCTGTTTTCAGTGGATATAAAAACAAATTCCAGCTTTTACAGTTTTCTTTTAGGCACTTAATATGTCCGGTTGCCGTCTAACTACTACCAATAAAAAATACATGAAATACTTATTAAATGTGCCAGCGACTCATATAAATCTACACGTGCAGGACTGCGCAACCTTTTCAATCGTTACTGTGCTCAAGACTCGCCAGTCTCGGCGTTTTCAATACCTTAATCCGGACATAACACTTGCAAGGGTGCACTCGGGATTTAGGGTGACTTTATGTTAATAAACTTGCAACAGTGAGAATATTTTGTTATATCGAAACTTGTTTATACGACAAAGTTGTATTTGTTTTAAGTGAGTTGTGGAATAGAAAATAGCCTTAATATTTTCAAGGTATTGTGAGATCTCTAACTTCCAATAAACGGCCCTTCGAGCCGGATCCATAGACCAGAATGCCGACGATCTCCTAGTTCGTCTTCGTATTTAGAAAAAAAAAACTTAAAGCTGTTTCCAAAAACTCCTGTATGCTATTTCTAATCACACACTGGCTAACGCCGAATTGAATAATCCCTCGAGCCGGACATTGGTCCTTCGAGCCGGACAAATTCGCCTTTGTACAACACGCGTTTGAATAAACAAGCAGCTACCGGCGCGCGCCCGTCATATCGCAGCGCCCGCCAATTACTCACCACCTGCCTGACCGCGCCGCTTTCGACACTTTAATCTGCGAACTTATTTATTCCACCACACCCGCCGCTGATTCGGTGTGACACCTCTGCCTTGATGAGTTTAAAGTGGGTTTAGCTACGTGAAACCACAGTGCGACGAATAATTAATAAGCTTCACTATTTTGCCAAAGAAACACAAGAAATTATACGGATTATATTTATTTGTTTAGCATTATTTGTAAAAAAATGTACGTGAGGCAAAACATAATAATAGTAAGGCAGTAGACTGGTGCGGAATTTGGTCTATTACAAAAATAAAAAGTGTGAGCGAATAAGTCGATAGGTTCCGTAGGCGGTAATTATCCCAATGAAAGATTAACTATCACTTTGGCTTATCGTTACATCGGTTCATTAAACGTCCCCACCGAAGAGGACGAGCCTACCAGTAAAAGGTGTACAGGCCTTAGTAACGGCTGCGTGGCGCTCTACATGCACAACCTATGAATTACTACGTAAGCGTGCGCCGGTTTCCTCACAACGTTTTCCTTCACCATAAGACCGTCGGATAAACGCACAAATAATTTAGAAAATTCGAAAATACATTGGTTTTGTGGCGGGATTTCAACCTGCGCCCTCCACATCGGAAGGCAGCAGTCCACACTAATGAGCAACCGACGCTATAATTATCACGCTGAAGCACCTTAATTATCAACACCATTACAGCCTTATATGTAATGCTGTTCGAAGACCTAAAGATTCCAAGCGGAACACTTCTGCTCTATCGGCCATCGGTTCTACGCAATATGTTCCCTGCCCACTGCCACTTCAACTTGCTAATCCTTATAAACCTTATCTATAGTAAATATTTATTATACGATACCACCAAGAAAACCGAAGCTTTTGTACTTATATACAGGTATCCACCGTGTGCGCCGGGAGCTTCTATAGGAACTGACATTAATTTTAATGGATACCGTCTAGTGCGAACTCGTAATACATTGTGAACGAAATCTCTGTCCGCCTTCCAGTATCTAGCGCCGAAGCTGTGCTTACAAAGCTATCCGGGGTTCACAGACACCCTATTTTGTATAGAGACCTAAAATATAGGACACTGTGATGCAACTCAACAGAATACGAGTACCTAGAACAATACCCCGAAACCGACGGCTTAATGTGCCCTCTCAAGCACGGAATTATCTTTCTTTGTTTGAATCGTCTATTATAGTTGAGACTGGTGAGGAAAACGGGCTTTGATATCTGGCGCAAAATACGAGATACCTCTGGCCAAGTAAACTGCTATAGGTTTCAAAAAGAGGGAGGGAGAGACGATGTTAACCTTAATACACGACTGAAGTAAAATAATAAAAAATCCTATTATTTTATTCTCCACAAATTTATTCATTGGTACAGATTTGCTAGCGACATATAATTATACATTACAATGGAGTAATTTATGTGAAACGTGTAAAAAAACATGTCTTTACAGGCAAAAACAACATTGAAATAATCTAAAACAAATTGTCGATTACAAAAATGGGGAGCTACCTACTAAACTTTTGAACTAGCTGAAAAAAAAACTTTGACTGCAATTACCGTGGTCAAAGGCGGACTTGGTAAAATTGGTTTTATTGTATGTGTGCCCATCGCAAAAGCTTTTGACGATACTGTCTGCGATTTTTTTTATATTTGTTATATCGTTATTTTCCACCGACTCTCGAACTGACTGGGTGCTATCACCATGACAACGTATAGGGGTATCCACCGCCTGAGGCGATAACAAAATGGCCGCAAGAGGCAGAAATGAAATTTGCAGTAATAAGAATAATGTCAAATTTGACACGGCCGCGAGGCAACGGTCTTGCAGGGGAGTATTCTGGGGTCTATTTCTTATTTAAATAAGCAAGCAGTACGTAATAAGCGAAGTACTCAGTTGCCCTTGCATATTAAAAACTTGCATCTGGAGTTATTCTTTTATTTAACGAGTTGACGATTATGGTCTCTCTCTCTCTATATATATAAAAAGAATACTAGCACATCCTGTGATCGCGTAACAGAATTATCACGCTGGATACTCAAAATAGCTGCTAACATGTGACGTAACATTTTCAGTTCGTTATATCAAATTCGATTGACCACCTAGCCGTCCTGCAGCTGTCGCCTTTCGCAGTTTCAAATGTAGCATTTGAATAAAACACCAGCAACACGTAAACCTATGTTGAAAAATCGGACAATCTAAGTGCTAATCAACTATATCAAAATTTCATTCGAAAACAACGAAATAAAGGATGGCACGTTCAAAAATAAAACCCTGCATCCGATCGTAAATTTCCAAAGAGCACACACCGCGACACGGCGTATGTGGACAGTTTCAAATATTAATGTGCCCTGTAAATAAACGTCTGAAAAATCCACGGTAGAAACTTGAAGCGGGTAAAAATTATTAACGCGAGTTTCACTTAGCTTCGCGACCAGTTTTTCCGAGTTTCCGACTTACGCCGAACCGTGGCATGGATTTATAACGATTTTATATTCCTTTGTTGTGTTAATGTTAGCAGTTAATAGTGAACTCCCGTTGGAGCCATTAATTCTTGTGCCATCGTGAGGTACCGGACGAGGGTATTGTGGAGCGTCTTCCAAGACGCCCTAATGTTTTAAAATAAATTAGTTTTTGTTTCTTGATTACATTTATTTAAGGAACAGGGTGTGCTTATCTGTGTGGCAATGAACCTTAAGCATTCCTTGTTACATTAACTTTTGCCCAGTGATGGTACTGTCAAAATAAGAATAGCCTATAAGTCTAGTTCCTATAATTTATGAAATTCTGAGATTCTATGTTTTGTTAATAATTCCTTTTAGTTGCCATTTCCAACATCTTTTTTCCAAAGGATAATGCGTTCTTCTCGAAATCTACCGATAAAATGTTTTAGACACCATACGAAATTTCATTAGAAAATAATTAAAAACCAACATTGGTTACTTGTGTAGCAAAGATAAAACTTAATCCAGTTGAATGAACACCTATAATTTTACTATTAAATACAAATAAAACAATAAAACAAATAAATCCTTCATTGAAAATACTGAAAGCTTTTAATAATAAGTGAATGTAAGGCAAAGTATCACACGGCATCATAGATAACTCGGATAGGGTTGACAAAACAATAAATCCATTAAACTGCAAAAAGGGTTTAAAAGAGTGAATGATCAAGTGAACGAACGGTAAGTCAAATCCAGTCGGCCGTCGGCGCATGGCACCAACTTCAATCATCCTCCATCATTTGCGACGTGGCCCGTTTTGTGCCGTTCGGCAGTTTCCCCTTTATTTGATTTCACTTTCGCGTCTACGGAATGAACGAGTGAACCCCACCCTGTCTTTGGAACAAATCGCCTCTGAACGAAGGTATTGTAAACCTTATAACTTTAATGCCTTATTTCAATAGAGGTTCGTTAGTTTTTTTGTTTTTGGATCATGGTATTGCCAATTGAAACAAAGTATTTGGTTATTCCGAAGCAGTAATTCACAGATACTCCGTATGTTAAACTTATAACACACGAGATAACAAACAAGTACCTACTACTTTGATTGACGTTAAAGACCTTAAGAAAATTCTGCAAGATATACCTTTATGGCACTAAGGTCTCCTTGATTATAAATATAATGTGGAAGCTGGGGGGGAAAAATCAGTGGAGCAATATATTTACTATATCTGGCAGTAAAAATGATGTGGACTGCGATCGGTGAAGCGATTATTAAAAGTAATACTTTTACTGACATTTCTTTCAAAGTTCTGGCATAGAAAAATACGAAGATTTCCACCTTAAATCCCTCATACGCCAAACCATAAAATTAACTAAATTCACCGACATACCTGTAACAATTACAAAATAAACTTCAGAATTATAAACATAACGCCCAATTTCACATAATTGAACACTCAACAATTCCATTCATAAATACAATAAAGAGGATACTTGGCTATAAATTAAGACCATTGTTCACGAAATTGCTTATACTACAATGAAATCTGTTCACGGGGCCCTTGATAAGATAAGTTATAACGTGTTGACTGTACCATAAATAATAAGTTTAGAAGAGAGATTAATCTTATTAATAGATTATACTAATGGTAGCTCTGTGCTTCTATATAATGGTTTCTTTGTACGAGCTGGGAGTGCTTTGACCTCACTTCTAGGTATGCTGTCGATATTTTCATTTCACTAGTTACTTATCTGTAAATTATGAATAATGACGATCCATGTGGTGTCGAGAAGTTTGCTATAGTTCAATTACCGTGCTTTACACATACTTGTGTGCATGAACATGTTTGTATTGACTTGGGTGATTTATAAGTGGTTTAAAATTACAAAAAAAGGATATTGTAAAGTACACATGGTATAAGCTTGTTGCTTAAATGTATATGTTGCTATCACCGGTACCTAGGGTCCTCAGTTCTTTAAACTCCCTTTTGTATGGGTTCCCAGAGTGTGATTTGTTCGCTGATGAATGGAAGGATATATTGTTGATATGCTTGCAGTTTTGTCAGAGATTTCATCAGTGAGAGTAACATTTTTATTTATTATAATGTATTATCTTTAATTATTGTTAGTTTTATTTAACGTTATAATTAAAGTAAATAAATAAATATGTTTATCCTTATTTAGTACTCATAGATACGAAATAAGATTATGCAGCGATTAAATCCGCCGTCTTCGGTGACGGTCGCAGGACAGTTCATTGAACATCTGATTACTATCTACAGACATCAGTGTAGCTTTAGTAGGTTTTAGCTATAAATAAGTCAGTGTAGCTTTAGTAGGTTTTAGCAATAAATGTCGACATTTACAAAAATCTTATAATTTCACCAGCTTCAATGGCCACTTCCCGAGACAAAGAATTGCATAATGCTCCTATTTCATGAGACGGTATCTGGTACTGCAGTGGATATCTACCTAGAAGACTTAGTATCAAGCTTACCACATATACGTTTAATTCGTAAATATAGTTACTTGTTTGTTTAGAAATAATATTTCTTTTTATCTTTCATATAGTTAGTTTAGAATATGATTTTACATTATTCCCATTAACCACCCTTTTTTCACCGTACATAAAATAAACAAACAAAAACTAAATAAAATACAACTTTTAGGGCTTCATTGCAAAACAGTGACAAACGCTGAACTAGGCACTTTTTTCTTGATTAATGTATAATTATGCTAAAAAATATTTCATTATTTCTCAAAGGCAGGAAGGAAGGAAACTTCCCAAAACAAAGAAACGCACATAAATAAATCTAAATTCGTGTTCTATCAAAGTTTGCAAGTAACGTTAATTCAATACATAAAACACCTTCAAGATAATACATAAACAATGTAACCGACAGGAGAAGTATCCGAGTGACCACAGTTCGGTGTAAACTTGTCCGCATCGGTGCGCCCTGCTGGGCGGGCGCGGCTCCAGGGCGCAGGGCGCGGATCGATAACGCTCAGCGCGTCGCTCTTTGTTCCGACACCTAGCCCTACGGACTACCTAGCCAGCCCTACGAGCATTCACTACACGTAAATAGATATGCAAATGAAATCCTACGAGCATTAACTGCACTTTATATATATTTACTATTATATGTAATAGTCATTGTACACGGTACTATCACTTTCATTTGCCTATAGATGGCTACTTCCCATTTGGTAAACCTCAAATTGTACCTATCAAAAAGTTGCGTTTGGTAAACATATCATTATTTCATACATTTAATCCCACTGTACCTTACATGAATAACAATAGTAACATAGTTTACCAAATGGGATGGGATAGGCACAATTTGAGGTTTACCAAATGGGAAGTTTATCACATGGAAGTTAGTTTTAGTTTAGCCCTATAGATATTTTTAGAAAAATGTTTTTGCTAACACGATAATAAAGGTTTCGTTTGTCAAACTATTATCATGCATAAAATACAAGCCAGATATTTAGAAATGCAGCAGACAGAAATTTACTTCATCTTAATGGCGTATTAAACCCTGACCTATTTAATGTAAAAAACTTCATCGGCCTATAGCAGAGCACAGGGCTTCCCAGGGTAGTATACAGTATACTATGGGGAGAAAATGCGTAACAACCAACTTCTTTTAACCAAAAATAACCTACCGCCATATAAAAGTTTTAAGTGCCACGATGGCCGATAACCCACCGAATTCGAACAATTAGTGCGGCAAAGTTACCAGTTTATATTTACAACATTTGTTCTCACCTGGTTTAACATCTTTATCTTTGCTTTTTATCTTGCAGGGTTGTCGACGATTGGTTTCGAGAAAGACCTATTGTGGTACCTCCGTGGTTGTAGTTGCTAGTGGTTAGAGAAATGAAATTCTGTGTATATAAAGGTAGATACGCCATCCGTGCCTTAAAAACGAACCGCCGAAGATTGTACAGTTTGTCTTTTGTTTAGGTAAATGTACGCTCATTCGAAATATGTGTGTGCTATCACTGCAACACTTTTTTCGATTGTTTTGTGAGCATATCACGAATCTATACTTTTTTACATCATTATGTTAGAGTTTTGAGTTTACATCAACACTTATGAAGGGGATATAGTTCAAATCCCATGCAACCTATATTTGTGTAGTGTACATGGGCGTCGGCGTCATTTACCATCAGATGAGCCGCCTGCTCGTTTGCCCGCTATAACATAAAAAAAACTTATTATTTTTTCGCTCATTGTTTTTATTGAATAAAATATTAGTATTTTGTAAATGACATATCATTATTTAGCTGTGTATACAATATTTATGGATTAACAATATACTTCGTTCACTTCTTATAAACCCATAAATATTTTAATATGTCTGCGTACCAAATTGAAATATATAAATAATTACGAACGGCTAGCAACCTTATACAAATTACATAATCAAGAGTCTATACATCCCACCCAAGGAGTAGCATTTAATTTACGTACATTTCGGAACAATGGTGAAACGTGCTCATTACGATAGAGCGTTAAAAATAACACCATAAACTTTATTGGCCCTCGTCCATGAGCAGTGTTGCCACGTTAGTTTTAGAAAAAGGGCTTTTGAGGAGTTAAAAAGGGCTAGATTGTGCATCAAAAAATTTTCTGTTCTAAAATACGTAAATTATCATCATGACTTGTTTTTTTGCCATTTAACCGTGTTTTTAGTCGCTCTAAAAAAAACGTTTTTTTTTAGAGCGTCTAAAAAACCGTCATCACGATCGATGAAATAGCAAAAAGTACTTGTGAGCATGGCGAAAACTTCATAATTTGGTAATATTTTCAAGCCAGAGAAAAAAACAAGATTGCCCTTTTCGGGCTAAATCGTTAAAAAAGGAGTTCACCTAAGATGGCAACACTGTACATGAGCACACATAGTAAATCTACGTGGTTGTTTGTCTTACACAAACTGACTTCAACAGAAACTATTTTGCCGCCGGATATTTAAGATATAAAGGTTTATCGCATTAAGCTATACTTAGGTAATCTTCTTCCGCAATGCTTAAAGACAAAAGTCTTTGAGCAATGCGTCCTTCCCGTGCTAACATACGCAGCTGAGACATGGACACTGACTGCGGGATTGGTTCATAAGTTCAAACTCACTCAACACGCAATGGAGCGAGCTATGCTTGGAGTCTCTCTTAGGGATAAGATCAGAAATGATCATATACATAGCCCGCCGGATCAGCAAGTTGAAGTGGCAGTGGGCTGGTCACGTATGTCGCAGAACCGATGGCCGTTGGAGCAGACGAGTTCTGGAGTGGAGACCGCGTCTTGGCAAGCGTAGCGTAGGACGCCCTCCGGCCCAATGGACCGACGACTTGCGAAAGGTCGCTGGTGGAAGCTGGATGAGAAAAGCGGAGGACCGGGATGTTTGGCGCAAAATGGAGGAGACCTATGTCCAGCAGTGGACTGCAATAGGTTGAAGAGATAGAGAGAGGTAATCTTCTGTGTTCAATATTTACAATCATCACCATCAGCTCATTATACCCGTAAAAGGTGTATAGGTCTTAGTCGTCCAAGCAGGCACAGTGCGAATTGGCAGATTTTACGCACAACCTTTAAATTTTGTATTTACAATACCTACAATTTAATTTTTGGGGGCCGAGGGTCCGGTACTAGACAAAACTCAATAAATTACTCTTAGGTCAGATAGAATATAGAATTTACCGACCCAATGACCAATGGGATACCTACAATTTATAGAATAACAAACATTTCATTATTCAAATGGTAGAATGCATGAAAACCAGAAAGAAAAATCCTTTCTTGTACATGAATTCGTTCAGCTGTCCTCTTCCATAAAGATAATTTAAAGTCATTGCTGTTTTAGTGGTACGACTAACATATTCAAACAGTTTTATTAGTTTTAATTACGTTTTTTTTTGTGTTGAGCACATACAAAAAGTATTTTCTATTTATCTTTGAGACGATGTATAAATAAAGTCCAAATATTTCTGCCATTAAAGAATCTTTTACTGTCTAAAACTAAGTATTGTCCAATTTACAGAGTATGTGAAATATCAATGTACTCGTATATAAACATGAAAAATGAACTAAATTGAAAAACCCAATAAACTTAGAATCTTCATTATAATAAAATTATAATGCGAGGTAAAGCACCAGATGCTGCCCCTTTTTTGTATAATGTAACCAAAATTACGGACTCAGAAATTACATAGAATCTTCTATAAAATCAATTGATTGACTTTATTTTAAATCTTTATTAAAAATTACGTCGTTGTAATACTACGAAGCGAATCGTAAAAGCTTAAGTCCATGGCAATGGCGTTTTAAGCTTTCGCAATTGGCACACATTGGACCGGACCAGACCTGGTGTTGTCCATCCTGAAAAAGTCATCAAAAATTCAGGAGAATTAAACACAATTTGACGTTTTTACGCGATTTAATCCTTTAAAATTCGTTTTGAATCGGAAATCAAGTCGTTAAAAAAATCAATTTATTAAACCTCACGTAAATAGGGACGCAGAAAAGCGCGAATTGAGTAATTGAAAACATAATTATCTCAGTGAATTTATTTTAAACACAACATAGCTAACTTGTAAACACAAAATTAGGCAGCAATAAAGCTTTGTCTACAAATTTAATATTAAAGCATGTTGCTTGTAGCTAATAAACACAACTTAATTAGCACTGGCGAACTTCCCGTTGTCACGGCGACTAAACATAACAAATAATTAATGCTGTCTATTGTCAACTGTGAATTTGGCTAATTATGGCATCACTAGAGAAATGAGCTTTCCGGCGTAGTCATGGGTGAATCCTGTGGGATATGTACCACATTATTTGGGTGTAAACCTTGTTTTTTGATATCTTATTAGCTGGTTTTATTCATCTCATAGAATATCTGTAATTTATGTGTAGAATCAATCTAATGTTCGTATTGTAATAAGCTTATGTTATGAGAGATGTAATGAAACTTCCATGTAACGGTTGAGTGTTTGACCAATTAATCTGATAGTCTATAAATCCCACTACAGGGCACAAGCATGGTCTGCGTGCTATGGAGAGGGCTATGTCAGGTATTTCCCTACACGATAAAATCCGAAACGAGGATATCCATAGAAAAACTAGGGTGACCGATGTAGCCCAAAGGATTAACAAGTTGAAGTGGCAGTAGGCAGGGCACATAGTGTGTAGAACCGATGGCCGATGGGGCGGAAAGTTTCTCGAGTGGCGTCCACGTAATGGAAAACGAAGTGTAGGCCGACCCCCAACCAGGTGGCCGGATGATCTGGTTAAGGGGCAGGTAGTAGATGTATGTCAAGTGCTACGTATCGGCCCGCTTGGAAATCTTTAGGGAAGTGAAGGTCTTATTTATTTATTTATTTATTTATTCAATAACAATGTTCATTGTGTTTGAAATTACAATACAAATATATACCTAACAACAATTCAATGCAATACAATAAATTCAATTAGACAGTACACAAACACAAACATTATTTTAATTGATCCATATAATTTTAATGTATTTATTGTAATTATAATTCCATTATTAAATTAAAAAATATTATTACAATTCATCAATACTGTAGAAGCACCCCTCTAGCAAAAAATTCTTAAGTTTTTGTTTAAAAGAAATGTCATAGACCACACTTTTCAGTTCCAGCGGAAGTTTGTTAAACAATCTAAGGGACTGATAATTTGAGCAGTGTTTGGTAATATTTAAATTTGGTAACAATGACGACTGAAAATCTTTTCTTCTAGTATTCTCCCGTATTAATCTTTCATCGTCTGTTTCATGCCTTGTGATATGCTTAGCGAAATTACACAACAAAACGTAAATATATAGGCATGGAACAGTAAGAATTTTGAGGCGTTTAAAATAATCGCGACAAGACTCCTGCTGTGGTATTCGGGACATAACTCTAATTGCCCGTTTTTGCAAAATGAATGAACGCTGGATATTGTATTTGTAACTACCTCCCCAGAACAATACACTATATCTAAGTCTAGACTCCACAAGTGCGTAATAAACCATTAATAGGTGTTTCATGCTCACTTCCTCTCTAAGACTTCTTAGTACATAGCATGCAGAGCTTATACTTTTTTCAATGCTAGTCAGTTCAGCTTTCCACTTTAACATATTGTCTATATAAATACCTAAAAATTTCACTATTCTAGAAGTCACCACACTTTCACCGTTCAAAGTGCACTCAAGATCTGAATTTATGCCAGCAGTAGTCTGAAATAACATTATGCTGGTCTTTCCGTTATTAATTTTGAGCTTGTTGGCTGTAAACTAAGAACTAAGTCTAAAATTTTTGATAACGGGGGTAGTTTGAAAAGTAACTTACACTATAAGTAGGCAGTTCCGCCCTTCGCTGTCTGTTAAACCTAAGCTACACAACTCCAGCTATGTTCAAGTTAAAGTTTGACGCGCTGTAACTCATGTACACTAAGCCCAACCGCTCCTCATTGCGTAATACTATAGTGTCGGGCATACATGTTTCGGACCTACGGATATTATGTGATATCCGAACTGGAGAGCGAATTTTAAATACGTATTCATGAATTGATCTAGAAAGAAACAGAGAGAAAATATTTTGAAAAGGACTAGTTTGTAATGGACTGGGTGTTTTCTATGTACAATATATATATATATATATATATATATATATATATATATATATATGTATATATAAGTATATTTTTTGTTTAGTACCCATAATACAGGCTTCACGCTTAACTTGGGGCTAGATGGCACCGTGTGAATGTCAGTGAATATTTAACAAAAAAAATGCCAAGATATTTTTGCTGAGGCGCTGGTTCGCAGTGAAATCAATATCTCGAGTCAATAAGCCTATCTTATAACGCACCATCACGTATCACAGGTACGATTACCATATTTGGATTGAAGCAGAGGATAACGGATAAGTGTACTTTTTGATTTACGCCCGGGATAACATTTTTGAATCCAGTTAACATCACATTGTAATGGAGCAAATATTCGGTATAGCTGGTGCTTCAAGGCTGTCAGTTAAAAACTACCAGGCAGGCTGTTTAATAAGGTACTTGATTAAACATTTCGGATATTGGATAAAACTTTTGGGGATACTTAATCCGAATACGGATACACAACCGAGTACATCCCTACGCGCCTATATTAGCATACTGAGTCTGAGCCCTAAGCCGCGACCCTTTGTTGCCACGTTGCCTAGACAAGAAATTTAATGAAGTTATATTTGAAGATACGCCTCTGAAATGACATGGGTCCAACTGGTATAATAAACAACACTATTGCTTTAATATACTGTGAATTTTAGTTCTTGTTACATATAAACAGGACCAACAATATGAAGAGCATTTCATACAACAAATTGAAGCGACCCTTTTTGTAAGATACTTCTGAATAAAAAGAACAAATATTTCAATTTGATTCAGTAGTGCTATTTTTTTTCTTATAAATCTTTGCTATGATTGGTTGATGGTAGGAGAAATAGACCTTTGTATTGCAAATGAACTTGATGTCCGACAATCGAAATATTATTTATAACGCATTAAATAGAGCGTTAAACTTGTGAGTTAAGTAATTATCGAAATGATCAATAAAGTTGGTTAAAAGTATTATCTGTAGTCGAGCTCTTAGAATAGAAGTTCTTTACACACTATTTGTATTACCTTGCATAATGGGTAAGGATCCAATCTTCCCATAGCTATTAATGTGACTGTTTAAGAAGCATAAGTATTGTCGGACGTTAAAAATAAATAAATATCCACTGACAATCACAGCGCCATCTAACTCCAAACTAAGCATTAGCATGTGATACGGATCTTAAACAAAGGATAGATATACTTATATACTTTTTATTTTGTAAATAAATACATATCATGCATAGAAACACCCAGACCAATACAAACAGACATGTTCATTACACACTATTTGTATTACCCTGCATGATGGGTAAGGATCCAATCTTCCCAAAGCTATTGATGTGACTGATTTAGAAGTTTGTGTCTTGTAGGATGTTAGCTGCTTCATGCTAAGAATATAAGAGCTAACAAAATGTACACGTAACACAAACACCTAGATTCGGAATTTCGAACCCACGACTCCTGGATCAAGCGATCTAAACTCGCTCAACCCTTTGAAGGCCAATGTCAGAAACAATAGATTTTCTGTTGTGTCTAGATTCCTGGAATTCAAAAGCTTAAAGCAATAAACCGTCTGCGTATTGTTTATAATGTACTAACTAATACTTCAATCCATTTTTTTTAATTTATACGTTTTTTAAATTGTTTAATTTTAACACTATAGTCCACATTGCATGCCACAACCTATAAGTAAGGTGACACTTAGCATTAAGTTTGTCTCTTATCTATTGTTGCTTGTACCAGTGTTTATCTTGTTGGTTGTCCTAATAAATAAAAATAAATAATAATGCGTCTAATTATGCTGTGTGATTATATATTAATATGTGAGAATTCAGATATATATAATTTTTAAATTCATAACTTAAATAGCAATACAATTACTTAAATAGTATTGTGAATGTAACTGATTAGTTTTGTTATTTTCATCTTTAGTTTTTTATCTCATGTGTTGTTATTTTCATTTTTATCAATGTTGTGTACGCCTATAAAGGGTATATGTACCAGACCATAACCTTTATCTAAATGTTGTCCAATGTTGTGTACATATATACTGTTGGTGTACCTTTTTAAATAAATTAAATATTCATATTATATTATTATTATGTATAATCTATCTTTTTGGACTTCATATGTATCATGTTAATAAGTATATATCTTGCGTGCATTGCTTTTGCTCCTCTTCTGAATGACATTTTTCTATTTTGGATTACATATGTAAAATCCGTTATTAGCTGTAAGTTTATTTTGTTTTTGTTACTTACACTTATTCGAGCTGTGGATTTTGAATAAATATATATATAAAATAAAAAATTTACACATTGAGTAGGTTGTATCTATTAAGATCACCCCGGAGAGAGCTCCGGCTAATACTTCATCGGCTAATATAGGAATATTGGCCGATAGATTTCAATGGGCTCCTGTTATCGCATAGTTAGAAACTATGCCTCGGCACTAAGAGGTTTCCCTTTCGTCAGCTTGACCCAAAGTTTTGTATTGTCATGGTGACGAGATACTATCAAAGAATCGGGAGTGACGCAGACATTTTGAGTTCGTAGATAATACAGGTTACCGAATAACTAATTTAATATATTGTTCAATGTCGTCAAAATGACGACCCATTCGGTGTAATGGTTGAGATGTCGGCTACAGCACCAAAGGTTCCGGGTTCGGTCACCGGGTAGTACAAACATTATTAATTTTTATGAATATTTTTTATGAATGTCTGTTTCTATTGGTCTGGGTGTTTCTATGTATAATAAATATGTATTTACAAAAAAAGTATATGAACGTCAATGAATATTTGTTATTATTAAAATAAATTTATGCAATTGAGTTCGCAAAGTGAGTGAGATGTTAGATTACCGGAGGCCCAAAACCCCCGTTTCCACCCTAAGGAAAATACCCTTTCCTTACTGGAAGGTCGGAAACACTCATTGATTATTAAAGTTGCGAGAGTCCAAAGGAGGCGGTATCACTTAACTGATGATGACCTGTTGTTTGCCTTACAATTAAATATTAACATAAGATGGTTTCTACACTCTCTTCAACCTGTCGTAGTCCACTGCTGGACATAGGTCTCCCCCATTTTGCGCCGGATATCCCGGTCTTCCGCTTTTCTCATCCAGCCTCCACTTTTCGCAAGTCATCGGTCCATCAGGCCGGAGGCCTACGCTTGCCAAGTAGCGGTCTCCATTTAAGGAATCGTCTGCTTCAATGGCCATCGGGGTTCTGCACAACATTTATTAATTAATGTATGAAATACGAAAGCTTATTTGTCCGATCTAAGCTCAATATAGGAATAAAGCTTTAATAACGTCAAATGGACCTAAGCAATTGCTACATTCCAAGTATATCCCTGATATAGCAAAGACAACATCTAAGCTTCAAATGGTTTAATTTAGAGCACAAATGAGCGCTAGCTATTTCCAGCTCGTAAACTTTCATTGTAATCAGTAGTTGTAAACTTCCTCTAAATAACTTTAAGTGTTCTTTGTTACTTTTATGTTCATGAAAACAAATATTAGACAGATCCTTTTTATTTTTTAACACTTGTATTAGTTATACCTCGGCAGAACTTTCTAATGTTATGTACAATGTCGGTGTACCTTTTTAAATCAATGAGTTACTCACATTAACACGTATGTACATTAGTTGCAACTATAGTTGAAGTTGCACGAGTTGCATAGTGTTATAGTAACACCTGCCAAGAGCTGGAGCGTCTAAATTTAGCGTCCTCACACCACCACTTCTAAATATTTATAGACCATTTACGATTACTGTTGTATAACATTGTGGTAATACGAGCCTATACATGTGTAGTGGTGTGTAGTAGTGTGGTGACAAAATCTATAAAGAAACATAACCTGTATTTACTCAATACTTTATCGCATACCATACTAAGATATATCTTGCTTTTGTTTTTATATTACTGTATACAGTTTCAAATAAATTTAATACTTTGAGTGCTTTTCTACAGAAAAAATAGTATTCCTTGGGTACAGGAATGTTAGCACGAACCTTGGTTAGTGGCCGACATTAAAATCCTAATAACGAATAAAAGCAAAAACTCATCTATTCTTATAGATAATTTTATAAAAATAATCCAGACTTATTAAAACCTAAATCGGCCCAAAAGCGGTATGACATAACGCGTCCCATACTAACTAGCAAGGTCGCCTCGCGTTTCGCACAATCACTGCATAGTATAAAACAAAGTCGATATGTTCGTATGTGCGCTTAAATCTTTAAGAACTACGCAACGGATTTTGATGCGTTTTTTTTAATAGGTGGAGTGATTCAAGAGAAGGTTTACATGTATAATAACATCCATTAAATAGTGGAGAAATACTGTTATTTTTGAGGTTTTCAATATGATGTGTTAAATAATTTCATTTTTTCCGTTTACATTGCAAACGTAGGCTGAACTCTACAAGATTTATCAAACTGAATATTTTCGAAGACATTACAGATTTTAAAATTTCGTTACGTAGCGTTTGCGGCGGTACCGGCCGACCGGGTAGCCCTATTACGAATATCACCATTGCACCCGTGCGAAGCAGGGGCAGGGTCTATATTATTATATTTAGCTCCCCTCACCTTGCACACGAAGAAAGTCAAAAGCCCCAATAACGCGCCCAACGCATCGAACTAATATCCAAGGATTAGCTACCGATAACACTTCCTGCTATTTTATGAGCGCCTGGTACTCAAACATTTGGTGTACGCCATCTTGGGTGTCGGATAAAGCTCGATTGCAAAATAAAGTAACAATTTGACAACCCATTTGGTTGAGATGTCGGCTGTAACACCATGTGTTCCGGATTCAATCCCCGGTCACTACAAACATTTGTGTGCAATATGTTAGTTTTATTTATTGGTCTGGGTGTTTTCTACGTATATGGTATGTATTTACAAAAAGAAGTATATAAGTATGTTTATCCATGCTTTAGTATGCATATTACAAGTCGGGAACATAGTCATTCATAAATATATCCTGAGGACATAGTCCAAATAAGTAGTTTGAATCAAACGAGAAAAACTTACACGCCAGGACCGCAAACGCACCAGTATTAGTGAATTTCATACCTGAAATAGAGCATAACATTTGAATTATAAATAATTTAATAAAAGGTACAAAACAGCTTTAATAACCAATGTTTATTTAATTATTTTTTGATAATTGAAGATAATGCACTAATATATTTTTTAATGTAATATTTACAAAGCCTTGTTTGTTATTTTACAGCCTGTACTCATTTTTCAGTAACTTGCTAAGTTTTTCCTTTTTTGGTAAAATAAGTTGTGCCCCGCGATATTACTCACCGTATAAGATATTCTCCCGCAGTAAAACGTAGCCTGTGTTTTTCGCGGGTGTATATATTATTTGTGTTTCAAACCAAATTTTATTAAAAAATCGCTTCGTTTAAACGCGCAAGTCGCGCGACGTTTGCCGCCGGCGGAAATATATATTTTTTTTAAATAAAAAGTTTTTTTTTGAAAATAAAAGTAGTCTTAATTTTTTCTTACTACATCAGCTACCTGCTAAAAAAAGTCCAATTCAAAAATGAAATTTAATAAAAATAAAATGAAAACTTAGAAAACGTATGGAATTAAGCCATTTGACAGATCGAAAAAAAGTTGCCCATTTGATCTGTCAGTCAACATGCTAGACATTGAAAAAAGGCAAATTTATAGAGTCGAGACCACAGATTTCCCAATACAAGAGATGGGTCGAGCCGCATTTAAAGTGCGACAAATGTAAGCTCAACGAGCATACACTGGCTGCCAGTTTACGCTCTGTGAGACGAGTCAAGACGCACGAATATTAGAAGAAATTACCGTTTTTTTTCAAAATGCCATCCTGTGCAATTGTAACATGCCATCATCGCAATGAATCAGTAAATTTACCAAGTAATAGAATAACTTTTCACAGGTAAGAACCGAAAAGAAATTGCGACACTGTGACTGCCTATAAACTTGGCGGCTCGTCCAGTCTTATTATATATTCGGATGTCTGTGGTCGAGACAGTCTTACGCAGATACTCATTATAATATTTACGAGGTCATAAGATCAATTCGCGACAATTTTTATTTTACGATCAATGTGTCGTATCTTGTATGTAGCTATACGGTCATTGCACTGGGAGGTATTCGGTTCAAGTACAATCGGTATGTGTTCATTGCACATTTAAATTTGTTTTTATTGTCAAAATCATCAGCTACAAGTTTTCTATTGCTTGGTTAGTCGAGCGACTAGGGTAGCCCAGCGTTCGGATCACAGATTTCCCAATACAGGAGATGGGGCAAGCCACGTTTAAAGTGCGACAACTGTAAGCTCAACGAGCATACACTGGTTACCAGTTTACGCTCTGTGAGACGAGTCAAGACGCACGAATATTAGAAGAAATTACCGTTTTTTTCCAAAATGCCATCCTGTGCAATTGTAACATGCCATTATCGCAATGAATCAGTAAATTTACCAAGAAATATAATAACTTTTCACAGGTAAGAACCGAAAAGAAATTGCGACACTGGGACTGCCTATAAACTTGGCGGCTTGTGCAGTCTAATGTATATTCTGATGTCTGTGGTTCGGATAAAGTCAGACATATTTAAGCTTTTTATTGACTGTCCAGCCAAAATTTGTCATAATTGGTGAAATTCACAGAATGGCGGGGCAACGGCAATCAGGTATGGCGATCTGACAGTCCTACGAGTGACTAGGATGGCTGTACCAATCTTTAATCATTAAAAGAAAATTATTTTCTACTAAATCAATTCATCTACGTATCTCTTCCCTTCTGATTCGACGGAGACATGTGGCCAGCAACTCTAAGGCCTTAGCAAAAACCAAGCTTACACCCGACAAACAGGTCGCGGCGCTAGACCGGCGCACGCGCATACCCAACGGCGCCAAATAGGCAAGGGTCGACGGCCTCAAAATAAAACGCGGCTAACTGTCAAATGTATGTTATGAGTTTAACATTTCGCATAAGTATCATAGTTAATGTAAGCGAGCCGAGAATATTTGTTGTATGTAGATAAATAAAACTTAGGATCTTGCAAAAAGTCTTATCGAGTTTTTATGAAAACGAGTACAGTGGAAACTTTCACATAAACCTCTGGAACAATTTGAACGTTTTTTCGTCATCATCTATTTTTATGTTATATTGTACAGGACGGTCAGGACGCTCACCTGATGGTAAGTGACATACCTGACCATGACAGAGCGGCATTGACTGAGACCAAAAACTAATAAACAGTTATTGTATTCCACCAATGCTGCACTACGCTCGACACCTAAGACAACAGATGTTAGGTGTCTTACATTCCCTATTTCTTTTTAACCTAACGCAAGTCCACTAATGGACACAGGTCTGCCCAGTTTCGCGAATTATAATCCCGATAATTAATTATGCAGCCCCTACCAAAAGGTCGGTATTGCTTCATCAACTTAGCTATATTATAACTCAGACTTATGTCCTTTAAATGCAATACCCAATAACTCAATTAAACTCTGGGAACTTCAAAGTGAAAGCCTAACAACCGACCGAACACCAGTACCGCGGAAACTTCGAAATGACCGGACTCCCGCCATGCCGCAGCTAAAATTGGAAACTCAATGAAAATACCAATCGCCAGCAGCCCATGGGGTTCAGTGAGCATTTCAGACGACGGCATTCGATCTTTGTGCGCCATCCGAACGATGTTGTCGCCACAAAGGGATACTAGCGCGCGTGGGAAAAGGGAAAAACGCGATAGCACGTGCTAGTAACCTGCCCAGCAATGATATTTTACTATGTATATATAAAGGTAGATACGCCATCCGTGCCTAAAAACCAACCGCCGAAGCTAGTACAGTTTGTACTCTTTTGTTTAGATAAATGCCTTGGAAATTCGAAATATGTGTATATGTGCTGTCACTGCATTCGGAACACTTTTTTCGATTGTTTTGTGAGCATATCACGAATCCATACTTCTTTACATCATTGCTGCTCAGCCAAAATTTTGTCATGATTGGCGAAATTCACAGAATGGCGGGGCAACTGAAATTAGGTATTGCGATCTGACAATCCTACGAGTGACTAGGATGGCTGTACCAATCATAAATCATTAAAAGAAAATTATTTTCTACTAAATCGGTAACATTAATTCATCTACATATCACTTGTATTAAAGATGTGCAGTCGCCACAAAGGGATACTGCCACGCGTGGGAAAAGGGAAAAATGCGATAGCAGGTGCTAGTAACCTGGACGGACATACTAGGTATTACTAGAAGCGAAGCTAATATACCGCACGCCTAAATAATATCTTATTACTTCACACCGAAGCGATATTATATATATTATTATTATTACGCAAAACCGATGGCCGACGAGTTCTGGCGTGGAGACTTGGCAAGAGTAGCGTAGGTCGCCATCCGGCCGATGGACCGACGACTTGCGAAAGCTCGCTGGTGGAGGCAGGATGAGAAAAGCGGAGGACCGGGATATCTGGCGCAAAATAGGGGAGACCTATGTCCAGCAGTGGACTGCGATAGGTTGAAGAGAAGAAGAAAAAAAATTACAAGCAGATATCGTATAGGTAGTGATTTAGGATAAATAATCCTTAACGCTGATATGATATGGACATATCTTCGAGATTGCGGGATTTCAAAACTAGTGCGACGGTTATTCTCCGGGATTCCGGATAACGAAAATTTCACATGAATAAAGCAAATAAAGTAAATAGATACTTCTTAAAACAGCTTTGCCATTTTATTTGAATTATTGTAAAACTCCTACATGAAATACAATGGCTAGGTACTAAATCACGACCTAAATAATATTTAATGTAATCATAAAATATTATTTACAATAACAGGTAATGATAAAGGTTTATCCATATTATGACAGTATTACACAAGCAAAACTAATCAATCTAGCCATTTCGAAAACCAATATGAGACAAGTTAGGATTAGTTATACGTCAAACACAATGATTGTCACAAAAAAATATGAACGTTAGTCAAAGTCAAAGTCAAAAACATTTATTTCAAATTAGGCTTACAAAAAGCACTTATGAACGTCAAGAAATATACAAAAATATAATAAAAAACGATTTAAATACTAAACTAAAAATATGAGCTTTGATGCTTTGAAAAAAAAAAGCGCTTCAGTGGTTTGGCCTGTTGACAAAGAAGCACCAAAGAAAACTCAACAGTGTTGCCTTTTTTAAAAACAATTCCTCAATGTAACAATATATCATAAACACTGAAATATCATCTGGAGTGGAGACCGCGTCTCGGCAAGCGTAGCGTAGGACGCCCTCCGGCCCGATGGACCGACGACTTGCGAAAGGTCGCTGGTGGAGGCTGGATGAGGAAAGCGGAGGACCGGGATATCTGGCGCGAAATGGGGGAGACCTATGTCCAGCAGTGGACTGCGATAGGTTGAATAGGATAGGATACTGAAATAGCTGAGCAGTTTAAGACCACGGATCTTTATCACATAAATATTCGTCAATAGTGTAGTACCCTTTTTTAGAAAGGTGTTGTTTGATTCTAACTTTAAACATATGAAAGGGCAACTCTACAATATTTTGCGGTACCTTATTGAAAAACTTTATACATCTTCCTATAAAAGATTTACCTATTTTATGTAGTATCAAGTCCGGAACAGCAAGTTTGTTTTTATTCTTAGTATTAAAATTGTGTGAATCACAATTTTTCTTAAAGGTGTTATAGTATTTACGAACATAAATTAAATTTTCATAAATATATTGCGATGCTACAGTCATTATATTTATTTCTTTAAAAAGTTCCTTAAGAGAGTCACGTGGTCTAAGGTTGTAGATAAAACGAATAGCTCTTTTTTGTAGCACAAATATTGTATTAATGTCGGCAGCCGAGCCCCACAACAGTAGACCATGTTAAATTACAGATACCAAAAAAAATAGAAAAAATATTTTCTTGGCTTAACTATATCATAACAGATCATTAAGCGTCCCCACCGAGGGGCACAAGCTACGTAAAGGGTGTATATTTAGTCGACCACGCGGGCCCACTGCGGATTGGCCGACTTTACGCACAACCTTTGACCTCTTCGCAGGCGTGCGCAGGTTTCCTCACGATGTTTTCCTTCACCGTAAGAGCTTTTTTTTTTCGAACTGACAACTGCTGATGGCCGCAGATGGCCTTTACAGCTTCACCGGGCAATTGGCGAGCGCAGATGGCTCTCAGCCTTAAAATTTACACAACGAGCCTTAGGCCGTCCCCGAACGGGACTCGAACCTCGGCTTAGGGCGTTGCGGGGGGGGCTTGGTATCCTAACATAAGCGTCGGATAAACGTACATATAATTTCGAAAATTCGAAATGACATTGGTACGTGGCGGGATTTGAACCTGCACTCTTCAGATCAGAAGCAACAGTCTACACCGTTTTCCGCGTGCTTGCAAGAATCTCTCCGCCAGGCCGATGTACGAGCGTGCATTGCAATATCGCTACGTAAAATCCGAGAGTTCTAGCAAGCGAACCGGCATGTGGCTTCGAATCGAAGCCTTCGATATCTCGCTAGCCATACCCGCTCAAAGGGCATACACACCCGCCTTTGGTAGGTAAAATCTTACGCTTGTATGTGTTACGTGACTATCCGATGTAACTTGAATTAAGAACATATTACCGTTGTACTTAATAGCAGGATCTCGTGTAAGGTGTTCAAAATGTTGGGAACAGAGATAAATAATAATTAAAGATAAAACAGGCAGATGTTTGGTGTAACAATTTGTATTATAGCAAAAAAATATATAAAAAACAATCAATATAAAGGAAAAAAATTAGACGAAAATTCAATTTTCATAAGTGATCGGACGTTCGCATTGGTAACTTATCGATCACGGAAATACTACTGTGTTACTTTCCAATGTAACTTGAAATAAGTACATATTACCGTGGTACTTGCTATCAGTCTCGTGTAAGTGGTTTTAGGACTGACTATTTGCTGATAGCCGCAGATGGCTTTCACGGGTTCACTGGACAAGTGGCGACCGCAGAAGGCTCTCAGCCTGAATGTAAGATTGTACACTAAATTGTGTAGTCAGTGAATTTTTATCACAATTTTGTTACCACTAATAACTAGTACTTTGGCAATACATATAATGGCACTAGCTTTTGCCCGCGGCTTCGCTCGCATTAAATTCGGGATAACACGGTACTTTCATTTATCACTATACATAGAATTTCCCCTCCCTCCAACTTTAAAGGTTTCGGGGTCAATTTCAGAATTTTTTATTAGCAAAAAATATGTTATAGTGAGCTAACCTTAAAGAGACATATGCTGTCGCGGACTTTTTTGTAGACCTTTAAAAGGAGAACAATACTCTCATACATGACTTTTGTGTAACTTTAACCATTTACGCAGCGTACGCAGCGGAAGCTCCAAGTATGAAAAAATACCCCCGATTTTGAAACATTTTTCATTACTGCTCCGCTTCTATTACTCGTAGCGTGATGATTTATTGCCTATAGCCTTCCTCGATAAATAAGCTATCAAACACTGAAAGAATTATTCAAATCGTACCAGTAGTTCCTGAGATTAGCGCGTTCAAACAAACAAACTATTCAGCTTTATATATTAGTATAGATTAGCGGAGTAAGCATTAACCTTTTTAAACTTATATCAATTTGTACCAAATACTCCATATAATCCTTATTCACCGCTTTCAAAAACCTGAGGTAAACTATGATAGAACGTCTCATACAATCTGTTTTTTTCATTGTCATACATGAAATGTTCACTTTGAATGTTTAACTATATGAAATACCAATGGAAATCATGTAAACAACTTCTGAATAAAAAGTTATATGCATTTTATTATCTTGGTTTCTATTTTCAATACAAGAATATACATATTGCAGTATTTCTCCCGTGAAGCCCCTTTGCAGAATTGATGAATACACCCACGCGTTTCATTGTACACACAGATTCCCTTAGGTTAGGTATTAGCTTTTAGTTTGTGCAATTCCCTTGCTCGCTTCTAGGAATTAATAATGATGTAGGTTCTGGAATTGAATACTTGGAAATTGTATCGGATATTTCTCGAGATATTTGAGACTATATATCGCTTATTTTCGGCGTAACTCCGGTAATTTCACTAGCTACAGTGCCCAATACAAAAGTGCACAACAATCCTGTTTCACGGGACGACATCTGGCACTACCTACCTAAACGACTCAGTACCGAGTCTTCCGCCTGGTAAACATGTTTATAATATTTTGTTTTCACAGGTCACTGATCACGTCCAAACATTTCCAAATTCAAACGGCACATTCACAATTCACTATCACCGCTCGGCAGTGTCCACACGTCACGGATTTCAATTGGGAACGTCCCGTTTCAAGCGGACGGGAGGCGTCCCGTGTTATCCCGTCCCGGCGCTGTCGATGTGGCCACAAAGGACCGGGGTACACTGTCCGAGAACAGTTTCAATTTGCCCGCAATACGCCTGTAATCTACAACGTAAGTGGCAAATACTGGTTGGTAATAGTAGCTTGTAGGTAACGTTTGAGTAGGTTACTATCGACTCATGTTTTCATTTTAGGACTGATTTGAGATTTAGATTAGAAGGACGTTTATTCCTTTTTTAAAAATTTGGTCCTATTTTTGGAATAACATTTTTTTACATGGTATTTCTAGTCCTATCAATAGATAAGCCAAAACGTCATAATGCAGGCAAATTTAATTCCATTTTATTTCAAAAGCTTTACCAGAGTAAAGCTATGTGGAGCTTAGGCCGTGACCCAGCACTAAAACCATGATGTCATAGACCATAATGCCAAAGAAAAGTCGTTATCACAAATCGAAACAAGGAGCTTAGTTAACTCTCAGTCTACGTCCCTATTATTATTAGAATATAACATTTAAAATGAGATAATAAAACCCAATCGTTAACTTGCAAACAATTCTGATTGACATTCTTTTTTTAAAAGGTTCTATATTCAGCACTTCGACCTTAGAAATATCTACAGGCCGCGGTGTCACCATCAAGTTAACCGTAAACACGTTTGCCTGCGGTTAAATAAAAAAAAACCACGCCAATGTATGCCAAAACGAGTCGAGCGGTTCTTAACGAAAACGCGTCGAGTTTGCGTAATCCGGTGGCGGGCGCGTATCATTTGGATAACGCTCACGCAATCGAGGTCGTTGACCCCGGCCCGGATCGCTTACCTGCCCGAAACTGGGCATTGTTAGCCTAAAGCCTAGACTGCTAGTCTAGCTTAGACACAAAGGCAATAAAGAGTAGTAAAAAACAACAGATTAAACCTAAACTTGATTTTTTTTTTGCAATTTAGTTCATTGATTAATCTCAAATCTCAAATATCTACTGAGAAGAATCCAGAATCAACATAATAAGTAGTTACCCTTATCAAAAATTTGGTAATTATTAATGACACATTGTCGTTTATACGAGTAAACTCATAAAGTACATTTACTATTAAATAAATATTGGGTATCACCACAGACATCCGAATAACAATTAGACTGGACAAGCCGCCAAGTTTATAGGCAGTCCCAGTGTCGCAATTACTTTTCAATTCTTACCTGTGAAAAGATATTATATTTCTTGGTAAATTTTACTGATTCACTGCGATGATGGCATGTTTCAATGCACAGAATGGCATTTTGGAAAAAAAACGGTAAATTCTTCTAAAATTCGTGCGTCTTCATTCGTCTCACGGAGCGTAAACTATAGCCAGTGTATGCTCGTTGAGCATACATTTGTCGCACTTTTTAACGCGGCTTGCCCCATCTCCTGTATTGGGAAATCTGTGGGTATCACTATCACACAACATTTGCAGAAACATCCATCTAAATATTACTCGTACATCACAACGAAACATCCATGCAAATAAAAGTAAGCAACTATTAAATACTGAAGAATCAGTCGGTTTGTATCTACATACAAGCAATGCGAGCTCATGTTATTATAAGTCAAGTACTCGTAGTTTCTATGATCGAAGCGAGAAAACAACGGGACACCCATAAAATAGTAAATCCACTCCACTGATGCATGTCCATTGAAAAATGTTATTACTTCTACTTCTTTAATGAATGTATACATTTCATTTTTTTTGGCATTACTCTTCGCTATTGGCCGCAGGTGGCTTCCACAGCTTCACCGGACAATATATACACTTCATTAATGAAAGTAAACACTTCATTATAACCGTATACACTTCATTAATAGACGTATACACTTGTTAAGGCCGAGAATCATCTGCGCTCGCCAATTGCCCTGTGAAGCTGTAAAGGCCATCTGCGGCCAAAAGCAGTAGTGAGTTCGAAAAAAAAAAAACGTATACACTTAATTAATTTTCAGTCCTGCAACGAGACACAATAAAGAAACTCTAATATCACATTTCTCAAAAAATACAAAGATTAGAGACCGTAATTTAATCGTTGTTAATAATATACAATTGTTCACCACTGTCGCCAATTGTTCAAAAATAGGTGGTGAGCTTAATAGCAATTCCATTGTTGGTTTGAGTCTACCTATGCTATGTTCCAAGAAATTCCGGAACTAACTTGACCTGGCTTGAACCCAGTACCTCCGTGTTGCCGACGGTACACAACCATTAAAGCGGTAAACTAGTTATGGTTTTATACCATCGTTTTAGTCACCAATAGATATGACGTCATTTTGGTTAGTACAACATATTGAAAGTAAATGTTAGTTAATGGGTTATATCCTTTAATATTATAAAATGATTAAGGAATCAATAATAAATAAAATAAGATAAAGATATATATTGCGAAGACCCATATCATATATAAGGTTCACAAGTCGGCTAGTATACCAAAGGATTCGATCCTCGAAAAATAAAAACATTTGCGTACGTTAACATTTCCTTTTGCACTTGCCATATACATAATTATTATGAGTATGTATTTAAAATATGCTTATACGGCCTAAACCACCCCTGCCTCTGTAGAGGGACTTATGATTAAAATAATTACAATATATAAAACGAAAATCAGAAAATATATTACAAGTGATTCAGAGTTGCCACCCGTCCCGATTTTGCCGGGACAATCCCGATTTCGAAGTAGTTGTCCCGGGTCCCGATGGCCTATTTTGTCCCGATTTTTGACAATATCATAAATAACAAACTTAGTATAGAATAATTAAAAACGTTACAAAAAGGAAAACGTATGGAATAAATAACCATTTCAATGATTATTAGATTTATATGATAAATACTAAATAAAGTTTCATTTTCTTCGTCACATGCGTAATATTATGATTGGGCCTAACTTCGAACGTCACTGAAGGCCTGATTGTTCCGATTTTTTCCTTTAAGGTAGCAACCCTGGTGTAATGAGTACAATGCACCACGTCTGTAAATTCTACCATCTCACAATCCATCCCGAGATCCAGTTAAACAATAGGAAATAACTGTTATAACTGTACAAAATGGTGACTCTATGCCAACAGGCGACTATAACACTCCCCGAGGTGACTGTTTTACGAGTGTTGAATTAATCATCTCGATGCCTTAATTCGACCGACTTTGTGCCGTAAAAAATATTAAAAAAACCCAAGATTTTACTCGGAAATGTATTTGCAAATGTTGATGAACTTCCAGTTAGCAACGAAAATTTAAATGTATGGTATTGACTTAAACGTTGAGTAAATTTGTCTATGCCCGTTTGTGTGGGCATTTGTTTAGACGGCTAGACTAAAGCTAGGTTTTAATTGAGCAATACGGAAAGAAATGTAATGGATTTTAATATAGTTTTTTTACGCTTTAGACATTTCAATCCTAAAGAAATTTTTTAAACTATGTAACTGCTAAGTCGCCAAAACGTAAAATATTTTTTAACAACGTCACTTTCATATTCGTTATATTTAATGACTTTCTCACTTTTACGATTTACGATTAATGTTATATATAAGTGTACAGGACGGTCGACGCTCACCTGATGGTAAGTGATACGTCATACGCCTGACCATGACAGAGCCTAAGTCGTGGATTTCTAATCTACCTTTGTCGAGGAAAAATAAAACAAAATCACAATACCACAACATAAATGTATACAAAAACACATATCAACAAACACAATCATCACCAGTTGATGTCGTTAGAGGATTTGGTTATGGGGGTTAGGATATTGCAAAACCTGGAGACAAAACACTACTTTCAAATTCCAAAATATTGAACGTGAAAGAAATGAAAGATCTACAGTGAAGGATACGTCTTAGCAAGCATAGCTTAGGTCTATTGACAAATGAACCTTAAGCTGGTGAAAGTTGAAGGTTGAATAAGAATATCCAAAGGGGGATACGGCAGGTTTAATAATACATTAAGTTGAAATCTACAAAAAAGAAACTCCATCAAAATCGAATCCCATGTAGCTCGCATGCTGCACCCAACTGCATACAATCTGCGCGTAACCTTGCGCGCAATGATAAACAGATGACGTCATAGGCTATTTATAGCGTGTTCGCGCGCTGCGCGTGCGCCGGGTCAACGGCCCGCGTGCGTATCTCCACCAATCAGAAACACGGCAATCCGTGCGGCCTTTTACCGATTTCTATAAGACTGCGTAACGCGAGGCTAAGGACGGACGATACCTGTAAACGGAATGAGAATGATATTTCGAGTATCTATACTTAATTAACCAATGATCATTCCTTTTTGGGAAAATCGAATGAAATAATTCAATATTGTTATGTAGCTAGGCATTATTGGTATCTGCATTTATTTCAATTATATTCTGTGTGAATTTAAGTGAGAACGATACTTCGAGTATCTATACTTAATTAATTCAGTCCCTATTCGCGTAACCGGCATGTGCCGGGCCGCTTTTCTCCCCAAACATATGTTAGGCTACCAAGCCCCCCCCCCCCCGCAACGCCTTAAGCCGAGGTTCGAGTCCCGTTCTGGGCACCCTTAGGCTCGTTGTGTAAATATTAAGGCTGAGAGCCATCTGCGCTCGCCACTTGCCCGGTGAAGCTGTAAAGGCCATCTGCGGCCAAAAGCAGTAGTCAGTTCGAAAAAAAAAAACTTAATTAACCGATGATTATTCCTTTTTGGGAAATTCGAACGAAATAATTTAATATTATTATGTACCTAGGCATTAATGGTAATCGCATTTATCTCAATTAAATTAAACTGTGTGAATTTGAGAAGAGTTACAGTTTGAATTTCACAGCGAAAAATAACTAAAATAGCTAAAATCTCATTCAATGATATTTGAGCCGCAAGATTTAAAGTATTGATACTTTGAAAAAGATCATAAAAATTAATATATCGAAAGTATCAAGTTGATACCACAGATTTATAAACTATCAACTCATATCGTTTCAACTCTAATCGTGGTTCCGCTCCATCGGCATCGTGGAAGCCACGTGGTCCGCTCACTTGTGATTTATCGTATTCTTTTACTATTTACTATGGTAATGTGGTATTTTGATAAGGAAATACATTTGAAAATGTGTTTCCTATTCAACAGTTATCTCAGCTGTTGAAACATTAATCCATACCTTAACAGCCAGTTTCATATTCATTCTTTAACGTCGAGTATGCACTCATGGACCGCCGACTTGCGAAAGGTCGCTTGTGCTGAATGGCTGGATGAAGGAAGCAGGGATATCTGGCGCAAAATGGGGTAGATATGTGTCCAGCTGTAGACTGCGATATGTTGAATAGAAGAAGGAGAGAGATAGATACCTACGCCAAGTTGCGTGGTTAATCATGATTCTTCTTAAATTTAGGGTTCATTAGCTTTATTCTTATATTGAATTAAATGTGTTGGATCTGATATATCATTCATAAATTCATAGAAAGTGTCTTGTGTTTTTGGCTTTTGTACTACTCGCTCATAATCTGACTGTTTAAAGCAAAATGTTTCCACATAGTCCTGCTGTATAGAAAATTATGTACCTTCCAAATGTTGTAGACTTTCCTAAGCTGTTTAATTGTAATATCTATAAAATCATCAAACCAATGAACAAGGACCGTGAAATCAAGAGCAAAACCTATGACGATAAAACGGTTTGGTTACGGAAGAATTTTGCACCGCTATCTCCTAAAATAGTATTACAATATACATATTACATCGCCTTTTCTGGTACAAAAATGTTGACGTTTCATGATATAATATTGTTTTAAGACGTGGGGTTAACCCCCTAGACTGAACCGAGGGACCAAAATTTCAAAAGAGACTTCGGTACAAATCCTAATTTGTCACTGAGTCCAGCAATTTCACTGCCTGTTTTACCCTTTACACCAGAAACACACATCACCAAAGGAATTACTGTTATGGCGAGATAAATAAGTAAGGTGAAGGTACCCAAATAGTCCTCTAGTATAAGTCAAAGTTTTAAGGTCTAACTTAGAAGAGGCAACCCTACTCCCTACCTGAGATCACAACACTGAAAGAAATTGCGGCGATTTTCTTGCGTAAAACGGAAACTTTCAGTTTTTTATTTTTCAGTTTTGTGTCTATTGGTCTATAAGAATGGTTCTGTTCTCAGCGTGGCAACTAATAAACGTGTTGGCAATTCATTTATTGAAGCCCGTTGAATATTTTGTTGCGCAAGCGTTGGTTTTGGTAACTATTAGCTTGCAATTTTATGGTCTGAGACTTTTTGCACAGATTTCACTTGTTCTGTATAGGCAGAACTAACTTCAGGGCCGCGTCAGCATAAATTGGTTGCTTTGATATAAAAAGGTTCGTGATAGATTATTTAAAGAATAATCTATCACGAAACTTTATATAATAATATGTGGATAATGGTGCTGGTTGCACATTGACTCTAAACTTAGTTAATAAGACTTACATATATCCTTGTGTGTAATTGTTTGTTATCTAAATAAAGTGAAAAAAAAAAGAAAAAATCGTAGAATTTATTATAGCAAGAAAATCTAGATTCTTCTTTCTACGTAAAAGTTCTTTTACTTTATGAATTAGTACGGTATGTACAACTTATACACAGTTATAGAATTTATGGATAAATTGTAGACATTATTTTTAAATGATATTATCCTACTTATAATTTTCATCATCATAATCAGCTCACTATACGGCCTTAGTCGTCCACGCGGGCCCAATACGTTGTTTAAAAAATTTTTGTTAGTTGATATCGTAATTTGCCGTATGACTACATCCAATGCGCTTAATAGTACTAATCTGCGCATACAATCTGTAACAGTCTGTAAACAGTTAAAAAAACCTACACACTACGAACGGGAAGTTCCCATAAAATCATTCGTCGACTTGTTTTTGCGCCGTATAAAACCACAGCGTTACCAGGGTTGCCACCCGTACTATTTAATATACATATAACGATACACAAATTGCATATATCGCCATACCTAATTTCATCAGAATCCGTTGAACCGTTTAAACGTGAAACAAACAGTGTTACATTTGCATTTATAATATTAGTAGATATTATATTCCAATTACGGGTAGGCTCGTGCCACTCGGTGGGACGTTTAATGAGCTGATGATGATGATATTCCAATCAACATGTTCTCTAGCAAATTGTGGTTAGCCTTCTTGGTATTTGGTTGGCTTCCGTCAACCGTCTTCTTACTGTCTTGGATACTAGGTTGACTGCAGAACGGCACAAGTCAGGCTGGACAGCGTTTAGCCGTGTGGTGATGACCCATTAGAAATACAAATTTGTTTTTTTTCTGCGGGTGCCGCAAATGGTGGCTTAGGGATTAAACAGCAAAGCACAACTGGCAACGCACACAACCGCTCTCTCATTTACCTAAATTAAATAGGAACTGCTGTTCAACTGTCTAATCCGCCTCACAGTAGTGAAGTAAACCCTAATTCCAGCAGTGGACTGTTGAAGTAAAAACATTAAGAAATTGTATATTGAGTCAATTTGGTTGCTTACAATTATGTGATATAGGGTTACTCACCGCCTAGGCATTTAAATATTACCGTGTCCTAGGCGTCCTTTGACTAATACCGCCAAACGCATTGAAATGCATAAAATAAATTAATAGATACATTTGTGATATAAAATTAAAATGATTTCGTAAATCAGTTAAAGGTTTCGCCGGTAAACTCTGCCATAAATATTCATTCAATACGCTATATTATAGTAATCCGTATCTCTAATCTAAGCATACAATCTGTAAAAAATCTGAAACAGTAAAAAATCTTCACACTACGAACGGGAACTTAAACAAAAAACCATTCAGGTTCCCATTAAAATCGGGGCCTCTGTGAATTCACTAAACTATTTATTTTGATTTCATGTTTACAAAAGTGTTACAGCGTTGTAAGTCTCAGCCCTTGGTAATGAAAAATGTACATATTTATAAATAATGACTTCAAATTAATGTGGACTATTTTTTTTTGCAATTCGTGATAGTATTGTATAGTTGTCAGTATATTGAAATAAATAACTATTTTACCTTTTAAAAAGGTGGCAACCCTATCTTCAACAAGCGTTCGCAGCAAAAAGTGATGTCACACTGTTCCAAATTACAAAACAGGCGTAGTATACACCTTGCTCGATCGCACACGGCACTTTAGAGTGGGACAGACCACGGGCCGTCACTGATACCACGGAGCTGTGATACCGTAACTGTGTCACTGCGTCATTGGATCATGGATCATAAGTATCCATATCGTAAAGTGCTGTAATAATAAATATATAGGTGAGCTGTCATGTTTCTTTTCGATATCAAGTTACATACCATGTGATATAATGTTTTGACAGTATTTTTGGTGTTGACAACTAGACTCCGTGACAGTGATGTTAGCATTTGCTTGTTAATTTTACAAGAAAAGTCTTTTTTAAATGTAAAGGTACCGAAAATTGTAGAAGTACCTACTTATGTATGACTAGAAATTGCATATGAATCAGCCAATAGCAAACGGTACAACACTGATCAAGAAAAACAAATAGAGTTGATTACGCTTTTCATGACTAGAGTACAAGTGATTAATTTATTGTATATCGCTGACAATAATCCACCATGCCTATTTATAGCCGCAATCCTATTCGTAAATCGGCAATCGACAGTACAAAACAGAGTTTTATGACACGCCTGTAAATTTGACATTTGTAAACAAAAGAGTTTTATATGTCACACCCGTCAATTTGACATTTGTAAATAAAGAGTTTTTATGTCACACACGCGACTACGTGTTCCATTTTTAAAAAGTTAGGCCCACCGTTCCGTACACGTGTATCACTAATCCCGCTTAGTAATGTGTGCATTGAACTCGAACTGAAGTCGCGCGACCACTCGCAACTCGACGGATACTCGTTTGTCAATATATTGCACGTTGTCACTTGGCGGTCTTTTTGCACCTCTCCCTGGCTGTTTCAACAATTGACGACCCATTTGGTGTTGCGGTTGAGACGTCAGCTGCAACACCAAGGGTTCCGGGTTCGATCCCCGGGCAGTACAAACATTTGTGTGCATGAACATGTCTGTTTGTAATGGTCTGGGTGTTGTATTTACAAAAAAAATGTATAGAAGTATGTTTATCCGTTGTTTAAATTTCCCATTATACAGGCTTCACACTTAACTTTGGCTAAATGGCGCTGTGACAATGTTAGTGGACATTTATTTAAATGTCAAGACTTTCAAAAATAAAGCATAATCTGAACGCAGTTTATTTTAATAAAATATTCTAAAAGGCGTGACATACCGCCGCGAAAATAACTGTTACCATAAAACAATGCCAATGACACCAACTTTTGTATGATTTTAATCATTTGAGTGTACCAACGTTATTATAATAAATATATGTACGAACGAACTGGGTAAAAGGGTAAAACTCTCCGAAAACTTTGACGAATCACCGATAGAGTGCATCTCCAATAGTGGTCTTTATGGTTGCATTAATGATGATAAAATGGTCTACTTATTACGCTACCTTGCTAGTTACAATACCTTACTTAGCTACCTTGCTAGCTAGAATACCTAATTAAGGTACCTTGCTAGCTAGAATACCTACTAGTACTGCAGTAGTGCCTAGACAACCTGTATTGGTGTTGCGGTTGAGACGTCGGCTGCAACACCAAGGGTTCCGGGTTCGATCCCCGGGCATTACAAACATATGTGTGCATGAACATGTCAATTTGTAATGGTCTGGGTGTTTTCTATGTATAAAATGTATGGATTTATAAAAAAACATTATTTATTTATTTATTTAAGTATGTTTATCCGTTGTTTAGTACACATAATACAGGCTAGATGGCACTGTGTAAATGTCAATGGATATTTATTAAATTTATTTATTATGTATTTATTTAATATGTGATCGATTTTCCGGGTTGTGTAAACGCACAGGGTATGCACTGCTTATTTGCATATATGGAGTGAAATGCGCCTGTACCAGCAACCTGCCCAGCTTCCATTGAATATAACTAATATCCATTTTACAACCAGCTGTTCGTGTACATCATCATCAGCTCATTAAACGTCCCCACCGAGGGGCACGAGCCTACCCGTATAGGGTGATTAGGCCTTAGTCGTCCACGCGGGCCCAGTGCGGATTGGACGACTTCACACACAACCTTCGAATCTCTTCGCAGGCGAGCATGAAGGTTTTCTCACGGTGTTTTCCTTCACCGTAAGAGCGTCGGATAACGTACATATATATTTCGAAAATTCGAAAATACATTGGTACGTGTCGGGATTTGAACCTCAGCTCTCCCGGTAGGAAGGCGACAGTCCACACCACTGAGCCACCGACGCTCTACACTCGCTCTGTTCGTGTACATTTATTATTAATTATAACTTTTACGCGTAAACGTTAAACAAAATGGCTTCTATCCGTAGATAATAGACACGCTATATTACCCGCGTTAATAGTACAATAACTTGCGTCGTGATGAGTTTCGGCAGTTTCACTGTGTTATAATTACTTTGACGGCATTATGCGATAAGTTTGGCCCGATATCACAATAATCGTACAATTTGCGGCCGTCGCTTACACGAAACGAGTGTGTTTAGTCATTTATGGAAATTACGAATTTCGTTCCGAGAATACAAGTGTTTTTTTATGTGTATAGGACGATTAGGACCTCACTTGATGGTAAGTTATACGCCTAACCATGACAGAGCGGCATTGAATGAGACCAACAACTGATAAACAACCTTAACAGTCCCTCATCAATGCTGCAATGCGCCCGACACAACAGATGTGAGGTCTCTTATACCCAGCAACTTCACTGGCCACAGTGGCCTCATCCCGAAACACAAAAGTGCGTAACACTCCTGTTTCACGGGGATGATATCTGGCATTGCGGTGGCACCTGCCTAGACGAGAAACCAGTTAAAGTCGCAGTGTATGGAAACCACGTCTTGGCAAGCGTAGCGTAGGACGCCCTCCGGCCCGATGATTGAGAAAGGTCATGTGAAAAACATACGAATCGGTCAATACAATCACTTGATGTAAGATACGCCTGACAGTGAATGTCAGTGGATATTTATTTATTTGAAAAAAAAAACACCCAGAAATAACTTCAGTAAACCAAATTGTACATCATGAAGCCCATCGCGTCAACACATACAATTCAAAGAAGTATTTATATTTAACCTGGATTAAGTCCATAGAATATCGGATATTTAAGCATTCTACGTTTTAAACAATAAATAAAATGTTTTTTCACTTAACGCCAACGTAATAAGAAGAAATTCGTAAAACTGTAATCCTACACATTACGTTTGCACGCTAAATAAAAAACAAATAAACTCCGTAAGAACCATCAAAACGATCCGTATCTCTCGGCAAGCTCGACCATTGCCCAGTGTTCATTAAATCGCGTATCTTCAACACCCTTTCCCTTCGAGGAACGCAAACATCAATCAAGCCGCGCCGCTCAGCTGTGCGGGGTCGACGACCGTAGGGCCCCGATTCCGATAACATCAAAATGCACTGATAGGATCGCTATTGTCACAATGTTAAAATTTTGCACTTTTTCGCTCTGTTTTTCTTTAGGATTTCATTAGTTACACTATGAGACAATTCATAAACACATATAAATAATGTTTGTAATACTGAAATAACCATTTTTGTCTTTATACATATGCATACGGTACATATGCCACTTTTTTGGTAGGTACCTGATGTAATGAGGAAAAACTTACGCTACTTTTATTTTTTATTTTAGAACATATTTTTTATTTTAGTAAAAGTAAATAATGTTGTTGTTGACGGGTGTGCTGCGCGCTTTATTTAGGTTTCACTGCGAGAGAATATCTTATAACATAACGCAGGTAATATCGCGGCAAACAGCTAGTTCTAATATATAACAATCATATTCATCAAACCATGAAAATTAAAATTGTACCGGAATACCAAAACAGTAAGATTATAAACTATCGCAATGGTGAGGTTATGTCAAGTATATTAGTGTATTTGAAGCCGAGGGCCGTGACGTCACAGCCGCGCCCACCCCACCCACTCTCCCGAAGGACAATTATTTGCAGGATACCATTCATCAAAAGAGCACAGAATCCAACCTTTTTGCCCTCTCCCTCGCTCGTGACGTAAGACATACTGCTAAAGCTAAAGCACCGTTAACTGACATACACAATTTTTAGTTCCACTGATAAGTAATTTGATTGTGCACGATACACACTGTTAGTGTTGTTTAACATGTCATCATCATCATGATGATGATGACATTCACACAGCGCCATCTAGCCCCAAGTTAAGCGTGAAGCCCGCAAAACAACGGATAAACATACTTATATTATACATCTTTTTGTAAATATATACATGCTATATAGAACAATACATAGCCAATATCCAGACCATTGCGGACATGTTCATGCACACAAATGTTTGTAATGACCGGAGATGGAACCCGGAATCCTTGGTGTGGTAGCCGTCGTCTCGACCATTGGTCGTTAACACCACATAGGTCGTCTTGGATGTTAGTCGTCACCAGAATTATCATTTCGAATTTTCGAAATTATATGTACGTTTATCCGACGCTCTTACGGTGAAGGAAAACATCTAAGGTAACCTGCGCACGCTTACGGAAAGATTCAAAGGTTCTGCATGAAATACGCCAAACCGCACTGGGCCCGCGTCGACGACTAAGACCACAGACATCCGAATATACAATTAGACTGGACAAGCCGCCAAGTTTATAGGCAGTCCCAGTGTCGCAATTTCTTTTTGGTTCTTACATGTGAAAGGTTATTATATTTCTTGGTAAATTTACTGATTCATTGCGATTATGGCATGTTACAATTGCACAGGATGGCATTTTGGGAAAAAACGGTAATTTCTTCTAATATTCGTGCATCTTGACTCGTCTCACAGAGCGTAAACTGGCAGCCAGTGTATGCTCGTTGAGCTTACATTTGTCGCACTTAAAAACGCGGCTTGCCCCCATCTCCTGTATTGGGAAATCTATGACTAAGACCTATACACCCGTTACGAGTAGGCTCGTGCCCCTCGGCGGGGACGTATTATGAGGATGCTGATGAATAAATATCAATATTGCAAACATAAGTAAGATGATGATGAATTGTAAATAGATTATATTTACAATTCATCATCACCGAGGGGCACGATTCACCCGAATAGGGTGATTAGGCCTTAGTCGTCCACGGGGACCCAGTGCGGGTTGGACGACTTCACACACAACCTTTTAATCTCTTCGCAGGCGTGCGCAGGTTTCCTCACGATGTTTTCCCTCAATTTATTATGTGTACGATGCGTCGGATAACGTACATATAACTTCGAAAATTCGAAATCACCTGGCGGGATTTGAACCTTCGCCCTCCCGATCGTAAGGCAACAGTCCACACCATTGAGCCACCGACGCTCTATCTACATTGTTACTATCTTATTATATGTTCTATTAATTTAATTGATAATTATAATGTGTATACTGTAGATAAACTGTATTTAGTCCGCCTCCATAGTATATTCGTTAATCCCGACTGCCGGGGCGAGAGTGATTTAAAAGCCATTATACACATACCCACCGGAGCTTCGAGCACATGATAACGAGCTTGGTCGGCCTTCGTTATCTAACCCTTATGATCATCATCATCATCATCATCATTACAGCCCAATTATGTCCACTGCTGAACGAAGGCCTCCCTAATGATTTCCACGCGGACCGATCCCTTGCAGTTGACATCCATCTGCTACCCGCCACCTTAACCAGATCATCCGTCCATCTGGTTGGGGTCGGCCTACGCTTCGCTTTCCGTTACGTGGACGCCACTCGAGAACCTTTCCGCCCCATCGGCCATCGGTTCTACGCACTATGTGCCCTGCCCACTGCCACTTCAACTTGCTAATCCTCTGGGCTATGTCGGTCACCCTAGTTCTCCTACGGATATCATCGTTTCGGATTTTATCGCGTAGGGAGACACCTAACATAGCCCTCTCCATAGCACGCTGAGCAACCTTGAGTCTATTCAAGAGGCCCTTGTGAGCGACCACGTTTCGCTTCCGTATGTCATAACTGGCAACACACACTGGTCAAAGACCTTCGTCTTGAGACACTGAGGTATTTTGGACGAAAAGATCTGCCTTAACTTCCCGAACGCTGCCCATCCTAATTGGATTCGACGAGAAACCTCCTTCTCGAAGTTGGACCTACCCATTTGGACTACCTGTCCCAGGTACACATATTCGTCCACAACTTCGAGGACAGAACTTCCAACTGATATCGGTATAGGTACGACATGGGTATTAGACATGACTTTCGTCTTGTCCATGTTCATTTTAAGACCCACCTGTTGAGAAGCTCTGTCTAGGGTTTCGAGCATAGTGCCTAAATCCTCCATGGATTCTGCCATGACTACTATATCATCGGCAAATCGAAGATGAGTGATGTACTCGCCATTCACGTTGATGCCAAGTCCTTTCCAATCGAGCAGCTTAAACATATCTTCCAACGCAACTGTGAACAGTTTCGGAGATATAACGTCTCCCTGTCTCACTCCTCGGTGCAATTGGATAGGTTGTGTAAGCTCTTCATGTACACGGACTGACATAGTAGCGCTCTCGTACAGACATCTCAATACTTCGATATAGCGAAAGTCAATATGGCACCGTTGGAGGGCCTGAAGCACAGCCCAAGTCTCGATCGAATCAAAGGCTTTCTCATAGTCCACAAACGCCAAGCATAATGGCCGGTTATACTCTCTAGTCTTCTGTATAACCTGCCGCAGCGTATGTATGTGGTCTATGGTGCTGAAGCCTTTGCGGAACCCGGCTTGTTCGGGGGCTGGAAATCATCAAACCTACACGCGAGACGGTTCGTGATGACTCTGGAGAACAACTTGTAAATGTGGCTCAATAGCGTGATGGGTCTATAATTCTTCAGCAAGGTTTTTCGCCTTTTTTGAAGAAAAGCACCACCACGCCATTGCTCCACGCCTCTGGCGTCGCACCCTCACGGATCACGGAATTAAAGAGCTTCTGAAGGGTCTTAAGCACTGGCGTGCCACCTGCTTTCAAAAGTTCTGCGGTAATTCCGTCTTCTCCGGGGGCCTTATTTCGCTTAAGTTGTTTCAGGCCATCCTAATCTCGCTCAAGGTGACTTCCGGGATATCCTCAGATAAATGTCGGGTTAACTTAGCTCTCGGGTCTTCGGCTAAGCTTGAAGCGGGAATCTGTGTAGCGGTATATAACTCGCTGTAAAACTTCTCAATCTCCCTCAAAATCTCTGGTTTGGATGAGACTACATTTCCACTGTTGGTCTTCAGACTAGTCAGCTGGCTTTGCCCAACAGACATGTTCCTCGCAAACACCTGGAACCTCTGTTCCGTTCGATCGCCTCTTTAATACACTTTGTATTAAAGTGACGAATATCGCGTCGCAAGGAGCTGGATATACGTCTATTAGCTGCCGGTATTGTGACGCGTCGTCTGAAGACTGCAGTTTCATCTGTCGTCTTGTCGCCATGAGATCGAGAGTCTGTTGAGATAGTTTATTGGGTCTTAATTTGCGTTGTCCCTTGCAAAACTTAGACCCAACTGTTTGCAGAGTTTCCACTAGCCCGCTATTTATATCGTCCACTGTTACGCAGCTCTCTAGGCATTCAAAGCGATTCTGCAGTTCGAGTTGAAAGCTCTCGGGGTTATTGATTTGAATCACGTTAGGTCGGAGCGTAGACTTCATCAGGCGAGACCTCTCCAGTTGAACATTAATATTTAACGTGCCTCTTACCATACGGTGATCGCTACCGGTTTTCACCCTGGCGATCACAGAGACGTCGTTAAATATATGTCTTCTGGTGGTCATGATGAAGTCAATCTCATTTCGTGTGGAACCATGCACCCTTATGATGCACTACTAATTTAAACGTACCAAACGTACCTTACTACGTATCTTAAGAACAAAATCCCTTAAAAATTAAGTATTTTCACGTAAAAATTATATATAATTTTTAATTGTTTATAACAATTTTATGCGTCATTAAATGGGCAGAGAGATCACCTGCTATTCGACGCTGTTATATTGAAGGAAGCATCGTGAGGAAACCAGCGCACGCTTGCGAAGAGATTCAAGGGTTGTGCGTGAAGACAGCATATCCGCACTAGGCCCGCGTGGACGTCTAAGGCCAAAGCGCTAACGAACCCTGCTCGTCGTGCCCTCAGTGTGGACGTATAAATAGGTACACGATTACATCACTTTCCAAACATAATCGCAGCCTTTATAAATTATAATACTAAAACCAACATTGGAACTAACGTATACTTAATGGAGCAATCAAAAACAATCAAAACGTCTCATCTGGGCCCCGATTCCGCTTATTTGAAAATTCGCTAATAAGACCCTTATTGTAATTATAATAATAATTTAGCACTCATTCGTTTTTTTCTTATCGTAGATTTTAATTAGTAACATGAAAAGACTATTTATTCTACTATATGATTAACATTTTAAATCATTAACAGTGAAGTTTTACGGGAATGCCAAATTTACAGTACGATTCTAGTTTCGTAATGCCAAGTCGTTTATTGGAATTGAGGACCTGGAGGACCTAAAAACAGTAATAAACGAGCAAACAACGGCATTAACCGTGCTGTTGCCTTCTGAGCACAAAGCAAACAACTCAACAAAATCTTTGGTAATCCTATATCGAGCAAGTTAAACATTAAGACGGTAAACAGGTTAAGGTGTTTCGTAAAACCAGCAATAAATAAAAAATGCTCACACATGAATGCAATCATTAGATTGTCAGAATAGAAAGATTTCGAGCTTCGAAAGGAAAAAAAATGATGGTAACCGGAACCAAAAGCATAAAGTGCTTTTGGTTCCGGTTACCATCATTTTTTTATTTTTATATAAGTGTACATGACTTTCAGGATGCTCACCTGATTGTAAGTGATACGCCTAACCATCGGCATTGAAGGAGGTAAACAACTGATAGACACTTATGGTGGCTCATTTGTGACTGTTACCATCCGATCTCGAGGGTGCAGCTTCAGGTCCCGCCACGAACCAATATATTTTCGAAATTATATGTACGTTTATCCGACGCTCTTACGGTGAAGAAAATTTCGTGTGGTCACCTGCGCACGCCTACGAAGAAATTCAAAGGTTGTGCGTGAAGCCGGCCAATCCGCACTGGGCCCGCGTGAAGGACTAAGGCTATACACCCTGTACGGGTAGGCCCGTGCCCCTCGGTGGAGACGTTTAATGAGTTGATGATGATTGTTTAAGTAAATTTCGTACTTTCTGTGTCTAGAACCGCTGAATTAAATATTAATTATTTATTTATTAACGTCTTCATCAAAAGAATGTAAAGCCCGCGTCCCCTACACAACACATCACTGGGCATTATCGCATTCCTTGTAAGAGGACGCAAACACAAACAAACAGGATTAGCCCCCCACCGCATCTCAAACTTGCTGTAGCAGGCCCTAATGATTTACAGCCCAATTCCGTTGCCCGCGATGAGCTTCGTAAAATTTGAAACATTAAATCACGTGATTCTCTTTTTAATTTTTTTAATCAATGTTGTGTACAACACGGTGAATTATTTAATATGTAAAGTTTATGAAACTTTTTACCTTTAAATTAAACAGGGTTTTTACAATTTTATTTAGTTTATCCAGACATCCTTAAATATAAGATATAATAGATAAAAAATATGACAATCAAGATGAACATGCACACTAAGAGTTCTCTACTGAACAATTTCGCATGACTACTTTAAATACGTACATTTACATTAATTCGATTTTGGATAGGAATAACATGCCTAAGTCAAATAATGAAAAAAAAATCATAGTTTTGTTGTAGGGAAACATACAAATCTTTCATACCTTGATCCATATCAATATGGTGTAATACCGATTTTTAGGTTTCCGTAGCCAAATGGCAAAAAACGGAACCCTTATAGATTCGTCAAGTCTGTCTGTCCGTCCGTATGTCACACCATTTTTTCTCAGAAACTATAAACTTATAACTATTCAAACTTTGTAAGTTACATATACTTTTCATATTAAAGCCGTAGTAGGTGCCTTAGTAAATAAAAATTACTTTATTTTATGTTACTTGCTCCCTCCACGGGCGATTCCGACTCGCGCTTGGCCAATTTTTCTGTCTATCGCTGTTGGCCTTTACAGCTTTGCCGGGCAGCAATAACAGAATTACACCATTTGTAAAAAAATACTATAGCTGTCTCCGTTCATCAGATTCATGCTAGCATAATGCATTGCAGGGGTTTTCACGATGTCATTCATACTCGTATAGACACACGGATATTATCGACTTAATAAATAAATAAATATCTACTGAAATACACACAGCGCCATCAAGTCCCAAATTAAGCATTTAGCCTATAATATGGGTTATAAACAACGGATAAACACACTTATATACGTTTATTTTGTAAATACATACATATTTTACATAGAAAACACCCAGACCAATACAAACATGTACATGCACACAAATGTTTGTACTGCCCGGGGTTCGAACCCGGAACCCTTGGTGTAAGTGTCGCAATGTAAACTAAACAATAGATATGGCTTGTTTCATACACCGCAACGAAACTACAATCCACCTACCCACGACTTTCGAATAGCGTCAAATCAATCATAACTTCATAGTGTCTGCATAAAACCAAGGCCGCATTAAGGCCGTATACAATATAAAAGGCACAAAACCTAAGTTCATTGACCGGTGCTGCAACTCAAGGGCGAAACGTTTCAATTTCGGGCGACATCTACGGCTGCGCACCCCGTCAGTGTTGCCACCTTAGTTTTAGAAAAAGGGCTTTTTGAGAAGTTACAAAGGGCTAATTTGAGCATCAAAAAATTTCTGTTCTAAAAATTCTGAAATAATCAAGTCATGAAGCCGTTTGTTTTTTTAGATCGTCTAAGCAAAAAAATGTGAGCATGTCGAAAACTTCATAATTTGGTAATATTTTCAAGACCGTGAAAAAGAGCTAGATTGCCCTTTTCGGGCTAAATCATTAAAAAGGGAGTTCACCTATACTAAAAAGTGCTAGATCAAGCTACAAAAGGGCTAAGGTGGCAACACTGCACCCCGTGACCTACATTCGCAGGTCACGCCTTCACATTTCCGATACGCGTGTTTTTCGCGTAAAGCGTACCGTGTAACACCAATTATAATCTTCAAGTTCTCATATTTTGCATTATTAGGATGTTTTTAGCGAAAATCAAGTCGAAACCGTTGCAGATGTGAAGCATGTTTCAAAAGAAAATCCTACCCGTAAAGGGTTGTAAAGGCCTTAGTCGCCCACGCGTTCAGTGCGGATTGGCCGACTTCACGCAAAACCTTTGAATCTCTTCGCAGGCGTGCGCAGGTTTCCTCACAACGTTTCCCTTCACCTTAAGAATGAAAACTCATTTATTCGAACCTGCGCCGTCCGGATCCAATGAGCCACCGACCGGAGACTCAACATCTTTAATTCCCATCCCTATCTTTCCTTTTCTCTTTACTAAATATTTGGTAACGCACTATAGCTGCTTAAAATGTCACGTTTATTAATGATAAACAAAAGCATCTTTAAAACAAATACGTCAGCAATTAAGTATTATAAAATGCAAATTATAACCTGTGTTATGCATTTTATATAATCCCTAACATTTATTATTAATGAATTGAGAAGTAAATTACATAATACCATTACCGAGTAATGCAAACGATCCAACAAACGACTTCTGTAACGTTCACCATAATAGATACGACAAACTTGATCCATCGCTCAACCATTCGCGTTATGTTGAACGTTCATTCAATATTAATTAAAGTTTTCGGGTCACTGAGAAGTTTGGGAAACTATATCGACAGTATGCGCCGAGTTACTGCCACGTATCTAGACTAATTGTAACGCGTATTAGCTAAATACAGTTAACCCGTACCCGAAACTCGGTTTGGGCCAACTCGCCTGGGACTCGAATGGTGGACTTCGCAAAACTATTGACGGCGGGCTCTGAATAATCCAATAATAAAGACATTACCGCATTACGTAGTATGTACGTTCAGCAAATTCATAAAACTTGTTTTTTTGTAATACACAAAACACCGAGAGGAAAATAAGCTCCTAAGATAAGCTAGTCATATTCTGGAAATTAGAGATATTATATATTTTTATAAACAAATTTTCAAAATTTTATGTACGCAATATGTACGTATATCCGACGCTCTTACGGAGAAGGAAAACATCGCGAGGAAACCTGTGCAGTGCGCACACCCACAAAGAGACTCAATAATATTGCCTGAAATCAACCAATCCGCACGGAGCCCGCGTGGACGACTAAGCCTAATCACCCTGGACTCATGGCTCTTAGTGGGGACTTGTGAGCTGATGATAATATAAATAAGTTTTAGTTTTACCAATCTGCATTTGGCACACGTAATTACAGCCCAATCTCCCCATGGCTATGTAACAATTGCATAATGAATTCGGTATTCTCCACCATGCGCAATAAAATACCAAACCTTATTTTATAAAGTGCACCTTATTTTATATGTTGTTTCATTGATCAGTTTTGTTTATTGGCAATATTGTGTTTTTAAATACACTGAAACCAATAAATATTAGGTCAATTGATGATAGTGAGCAATGACGTCACATATCAATAACCTCATACAAAATATATGGAAACGTTCCTTTTTGACAGTTCATAAAAAGTGCGACAACGATTAGTGTCAAATTCCCAATTCTTCTTTGCCATCTCGGATGAGTAAGGCATCAGTAGCTACTTACCACCGATGAGTTGATGCTTTTTGATTGGTTGATTAACGAAAAAAAAGCATATTATATACGGTGGAATTGAGTAACCTCCTTTTTGAAGTCGTTTAAAAATAGATTACCTATACTGGCCTTTGCAAAAAACTATCCAAATTATCCGCTATACGTGTGTAGAATATATAAGTGTGAACCGCCACACCCAACATAAAACTCTGCGGATCCGCACCACTCTATTGTCACAATGTTCATAAACAACGCCTTCAATATTTATTGCGTATTCCGTTTTATGTTGGAGGCACAAGTGGTACTATGAAACGGCCACCTGGCGTCACGCGACTTCATACTCAGGAATTCATTCGTTGAGTATCAACTGAGTGTAAGAGAACATGCTTCTAGTGTGAGAATATGTGCACAGTCCTTTAATTGAGGACTAGTTTTTGCCCACGGCTTTGCTCCCGTAATTTTTCCCCTTTACTGTTTTGGAACACAGGACAGAACTCGAAATAGAATTTTACTTCAATATGCTTCTGTACAAGATATTATATATTTTAATACGGGGATAGATACCTCTATGGATTTTGGGGAATTTCACACAAATTTCCATTCCCTATTTTAGGGTCCAGATAAAACTTTTAAAACAAAAATTTAATGGAAGTATTTTGAGTAAGTTGTTTGATTTGTGAAGATATTTTTTTCCGGGTGTAGATAGTTTACGCTTTAGGTCAAAATTGGCCTTCACAGATTCACCTAGTCCTAGCCTAGCCTAGCATGTGTGTTTATCCAGGGTGCCAGCTACACCCGGAATAAACAACAAAAGACAAAAGGACAGACACAGAGATGCTCCGTATAGTACATAGTATATATTCATTTGCATGAAGTAAACACGTTTACTAAGTAAACACCGTTTACTTCAATATTACAATGAGACATTCCAATTATATTTGTATTTATAGATTACTGTTATTTTACCATAATTCAAACTGATGTCAGACGCGTGTTTACCTGTGAACAAACAGACAAAACGTTAGCATTGAATTATTTTGAATAAGACAATTATCAGTATCACAAGAAGCATCAATGACGTAAAAAGTATATATGAAGTATATAAGTATGATGTTCAAAAGATTCGTGATATGTTCACAAACCAACTGAAAACAGTGTTCCTAATGCAGCGACAGCACACAAAAAAATATTTCGAATGAGCGCACATTTACCTAATCAAAGAGCCTACAACTGTATTCTCTTCGGCGGTTCGTTTTTGAGGCACGGGTGGCGTATCTACCTTTGTATTTACAGAATATCATTGAGTAGCGTGACATTTTTTAAACAATTAGATAGATAGATAATTCTTTATTGCACAAAACAAATTAAACACTTAACAAGATTCTGCACAGGAAAAAAAGGTACAATTGGCGGCCTTATTACTAAATAGTAATTTCTTCCAGACAACCAACTTATAATGGAAGAGGACAATTGAAAGAAGGGGTATGCATACATATAAACAAGAATAAGAGAAAAACAAATAACCTAAATATATATACTTAAATACATTCATATGTAACTATCAACTTAATATAATTATATTACATTAATGTCAGGAATGCACACCTGTTTCATGTATTTTAATATTTATATTTTTTAATTATTTGTTTATAATTTAATTCATTCAACTGTAATGACGGAACACCGGGAGTAATGAAGGAGTCTTTACTTGTTGTATTCTGGTTTAATAATGTCCCTTAACCCAATAACAATAATAAAAATAACATAACAATAACCAAAGCTAATATAGTAACACTAATCTTACGTATGTGTGGAGAGGTGTGTCACAAATTACACAACATCATATCATGTGGCATTTCCCCACAATATTGTATAACTTACACAGGACATTTGTTTAATTCGATTTATCGGTGTGGTGTACTTGACCTACTTTGAATATGTTAACGAACACTCATATTGATTAGTGTCCTTTAAATGGGACACATCACTTTATACACACTTAACATATTTCGCTTTTAAAAGTACCTTACTTGTTATGTCAATGAAATAAAATAAATGTTATCTTTTTGTATATATAAAGGTAGATACGCCACCCGTGCCTCAAAACCGAACCGCCAAAGAGAATACAGTTGTAGGCTCTTTATTTAGGTACATGTACGCTCATTCAAACTTGTTTAGTATCCATAATACAGGCTTCACGCTTAACTTGGGGCTAGATGGCGCTGTGTGAATGTCAGTGGATATTTATTAATATTTATTAATTGTAACTGTTACCAAGCGCATACATTGTATAGCAAATTTGTGTCAGAAAAGTGTTAAGTATGCACAATGCGTCATTGATTATTCCGTTTCGAGCGGTTTGCGAACCGCGCGGCTTACTGCACCTCCACACCAAAACAAACATGGCTGACAACGCAATTTCCAATGCGCACGCGCATTATTTACAGAGAACTTCACCGATACCGCAATACATATTGACATCCATAAGATCGTTGGAAATTATCGCAACAAAAACATATAAACAAAATCCCTATACTGGTGTCTATTGATTTTAAATGAAATAAATCATATTTAATTTGATTTTGAAACTGTAAAAGCTATCAGCGGCCAACAGCGCAAAAAAAATCATGGCGCCATTCGGATCCCTACCACTACGCGTAAATGGCGCTTAGTACGTGGCGTAGGTGCGCGTGCGCCGCGATTCGTTAATACGCGCAGGTCAACGAACTCGCACAATGCTAACGTAATTGTTTACTTTGGACCAGCTGACCCGTTATATACTTGGGCATGGTGCTTTGTACCAATTCGGTTATTAGCTTCAAATTGTTTTAGTCTAGCTGAATATCAATTGACATTCACACAGCGCCATCTTGAACCAATTTAAGCAAGCTCATATTAAGGATATATAGATACATAAATAAATATCCACCGACATTCACACAATCGCCATCTATAGTCATGTTAAGCGGGAAGTTTGTATAATGGGTACTAAACAACTGATAAAATACTTATATACATTTTTTTGTTTATACCAACAAATTATACATAGAAAACACCCAGACCAATACAAACAGACATGAACATGCACACAAAGATTTGTACTGTCGGTATCGAACCCGGAACCCTTGGTGTAGTAGCCAACGTCAATTACACCAAATAGGTCGTCGAATAGATAAAACGTTTATATGTTTGTTGAGATACACATAGAAACAAAAGGTTAATAATATTAAACATCCAGAACATAACACAAGAGAAAAGTAAAATATAAACAGACATAAAGAAGAAAAACACACAACATAGCATGCAAATAAAACTAAACAAAAAGCAAGACAAAGAGGCATAAGCTCAGCAAAAGTTATTCTTAAAGATAACTGCTAACAAACAACATATACTCGTATACATGCTAATTAACTATTGTGGTAAATATGTGGTGTTTTACTTGATGGTAGACTGCGTACTGAGTCGTCTAGGTAGGTACAACCCCAGTGCCAGATATCGTCCCGTGATATATGAGCGATTTGCATTTCTGTTTTTCGGGATGAGGGCAGCTAGTGATATACCGAGTATGACATCTCTAACATCTGTCGTCTCGGGTGACGAGCGCAGAGCAATCTTGAAGAAAAGTGACTGACTACCTACTGTTATTAATTTTCTTCAACACTTCAAGGTAAGGCGTATCACTTTTTTATGTTACAAAGTGAAAGGACGGTTAGGACGCTCACCTGATGGTAAGTTATACGCCTGACGATTACAGAGCGGCATTGAAGGAGACCAACAACTGATAGACAGTTATTATTCTCCATCAATGCCGCCTGTGCCGTCCAGACAACAGATGTTAGGTTTCTTATACCCGGTATATTCACTAAGTACAGTGCCTTCCCGAAACATAGAAGTGCAAAACACTTCTATTTCACGGGATGATATCTGGCACTGCGGTGGTACCTACCTAGACGACTCAGTATCGAGTCTGCCACCTAGTGAACTTGGCACCAGGTGAGCGTATTGACCGTCCCGTTCACTTTTGACATAAAAAAAGACTAATCGCGAAGACGATCGCAACGGTTGCATTTACGCAATTACAATGCAAACTAAATACGAATAGAGTGCGTTTCATCGAATAGTACCTATGCCGTTATGTTGGCACCTTGTCTGTTAATGTCATAAGCACGATAAGACGCTCCCCTACGGGACCTGCGTTTTGTTTATTTAGTTTTATTTTCGACTTAGATCATGCCCAAAAATAAAACTGAACAAACAAAACCCACGGGACCGTCTTATCGTACCATACCAATGACGAGGTGCCAACATAACGGCATAGGTGCTATTCGATTAAACGCACTATAATAAGCAAAACGTTCGTTGGACGCGCGCTTGCACAACGCGCGCCGCCCCGTCTGGCCGGCTTCGCACACAATCATACTATACGTATATACTCAGAGGTGTGCATTCTATACATGCAAATAAGCAGCGCATACCCTGTGCGTCCAGACCACCCGGAAATCGACAGCATGCTGTATTTTCCATTACAGATTTGAAACCATAGGCGATCTGCAACAGCACTCAATTTTACAAAAATGTAAATTATTTATTGTTTTTGCGATTAGTGTCTCTCACTTTGCATACCCTACTCAAATCACTGTGCACGTCACTGTATATACTATATATTCATATACTGTTCACAGAATATATGGAATAGAATCTTGTTTGTTTCGTTCTTCTTATCGAGTATGTCTTAGATTTATAAACATTGATTGTTAGGTCAACTTTTAAGTTAAGGCCAAGTAACTGAAGTGCAGTGTAAAATAAAAATATAATCCTTTTTTTAAAGTTATCAAGTGAACAGGACAGTTAGTTTCCTCATCTTGTGGGACGTGGTATACGTACAGATTTATAAACTAAAGGTTTTAACATTTATAAATCTGTGGGTATACATGACCTTGGCAGGCTGCAGTGTTGGAGGAAATAATAACAGGAAGTTCGTCATTATTTTCCGTTTTCAACACTGCCCTGCGTTTGTCGCCTAAAACGACAGATGTTAGGCAGGTAGATAGTAGAGATACCGGGCCAAATTTGGGCATTATTAATACCTAACCTAACCTAACATTGTTAGGTCTCTGATAACCGGTAATTTTACTTACTGCTGTGCACTCATCCCGAAACACAGTAATGCAAAACATTCCTATTTTACAGACCGATATACATATGTCAATGGTACTATTGCAAATAAGCAAAACTCATCTGAGAAATAAGCAAAACTGATCAGCAATAGCCTCATTAAAATTCACTTGAAATCGAAACATAAAAGTATCAGAGCAATTTCGATAGCATAATAAGAACAATAAAATGCAATCGCTTCTAAAAAAATTACAAAATGCAATACGTTTCTATGATTTTAATCAATGTGAGTAACGTACTCGTATAAATAACAACAGTTCCCTGTAGTGCATTAGTATGAATTGCACCCGTGCGAAGACGGGGCGAGTCGCTAGTAAATAATAAATAAATTTCAAGTGTGGCATGGAGCCATGCTTAGGAATGAATAGGCCGACTTGGCCATACAAGCCAACTTTTTGCTTAAAAGGAAGCTTCGGCCACTTTTTACTATATGAACATGTTTTACTGAATAAATAATTATAATTTTTGATTTTTAATTGACCGGTGTGATGCTACTGTCTAACAGACAACCGCCGTGAAACAACGCGTATGTTTTCACAAAAAGTATTTAAGTATATTTATCTGTTGTTTAGAACCCATATTACAGGCTAACGCTTAGTTTGGGGCTACATGGCGTTGTTTGTATGTTAGTAAATATTTATTTAATTACTAACTTCCACGCTTGTAAGATCGAACGTAGCACACCCTCAGCACAAATAAATCGTATCAGCAGTAAAGTTAGCTTGGATCGCGTAATGCAAACGTACGCAGTGAAATGCCAACTAGCACCGAATCTGCAGTCTGTACCGCGCAATCCGCTAATATTGTGCAGCTAATAAATTGCAGATTGCATTACGTAGTCCCGCATCGCGTCCATGACGAAATCACTTGGGTTTTCGTTTAGCTAAACTGAGTCGGGAGATACATTGAATGAATATTTCTTTTTTGACTGCCCATGCTGATCAGCTGAGCGAACGACCGCACGGCGGTAACCGAAGGCGTTCGTGTGTTTGTCGCGCCTCAGAAGGGGGGGAAGTGATAATAGGGACCTGGACAAAGAGAGAATTAACTTGTAGGGAGTCAAGAATTGCGCGTGGTGGCAGCGAGAGGTCTGAGCCCGCGCGCGGACGAGAAACCTGTCAGTTTTCCATTTGTCACATGCGCCCACAAATGGCCCTTGCGTTAACACATTGATCGCCGAGAATCCAGACACAATAGAAAATCTATTGTGTTTGGCGCCTTAAGGCGACATTGGCGGTCAAAGCTAAATAAGCAAGAATATAATATAGTTTATTACTTTTTTCGAATGCTATTGTATACAATAGTCCAAGGATGTATTCATTCGCGATAGCTTTCAAAAAATATTAATATATGTGATTTACATTCGTGTTTTAGTACCTCACATATTCGAGTCACAGTGTAAATATTCCCCAACCAATCGCACTTTGACTCTTTAAGCCAACCTTTTCGGAAAAAAAATTATAAGGGTTTCTTTATAAATACCTAACATCTGTTATGCGTGTACTAAAACAATTTCGGATAAGTACCCTTTGATCGCTGCGGATATTTCCAAAACCACAGATATTCTATTATGTCTAGAATTGACGACCCATCTGGTGTAATAGTCGAGACGTCGGCTGCTACACCAAGGTTCTGGGTACGATCCCCGGGAAGAACAAACATTTTTGTACGTGAAAATGTCTGTTTTCAATGGCCTGGCAGTTTTCTCTATATAATATGTATATATATATATATATATATTAGACATTATATATATATATTAGCCGGAGACATTATTTTGTATTGTACATTTGTGTAATTATATTCTGTTAATTGTAAAATTCTTGTCGGTATATTGTGATGTGTGTGTTTTTGTGATGCAATTAAATGAATTATCTATATATATATTTATTTATTTATAAAAAAATATATAAGTTTTATTATCCGTTGTTCAGTACCCATTATACAGGCTTCACGCTTAACTTGGGGCAAGATGGCGCTGTGTGAATGTCAGTGGATATAAAAAAAACCTTATAGTTAAAAGCTTAAAGTAATTTCTGCGCCAAAACCGTGGCAACCCTAAACGTGACGTCATATTTCACGACAGCGACAAAATGTCGCGCGACGTAACGTCCGCGACAACGCACCGCACAATGGGCCCTTTGTATTTTTTCGAGCACACGTCACAAACACGATTGAACGCGAACTCGGAATCGCCGCGATAACTATGGCTATGCTTTATATTAAAATACGAGAATAAATGTGGTACGTTTTCATGATTAAATATTGGATACAATAATATTGTTTCAATATTGTACTATCATCATCAGCTCATTAAAAGTCCCCACCGAGGGACACGAGCCTACCCGTATAAGGTGATTAGGCCTTAGTCGTCCACGCGGGCCCAATGCGGATTGGCCGACTTCACGATCAACCTTTGAATCTCTTCGCAAGCAGGTCGCAGGTTTCCTCACGATGTCTTCCTTCAGCGTCGGAAAACGTACATATATTTTCGGAAATTGGAAAACACACTGGTACGTGGCGGGATTTGAACCTAAGCCCTCCCGGTAGGAGGGCAACAGTCCATACTATTGAGCCACCGACGCTCTTGCTCTAATGTACTATGATTATCATCAACCTGTAATATCCCACTGAAGCGCACAGGCCTTCCCGCTTACCATAGCTATAGAGATTGGGTCATAACCACAGGGAATACCGAATCAGAAGTGGTCATATAAGCTCGCTTTTTGCTGCCTTTTCCGATGGTCACTGATTCAGACTTTCTCATTTTCGTTACGAATTTGTAACATTGACTTTTATTTTTATTGTTTGAATAGCTTTCGTATAGTAAATATAGATGTTTCTTATTTTATAACTAACTTGCAAATACTAATAGCATCAAACCCTAAACAAATCGTCCGACCCCACCATAGAGGCACAACTCGCGGATATCCGTCAATTCGGGTGCATAAAACCAATATCGAACTTTACACAAAGCGGCAAACTTCCTGTCACAGGAATAACGGGAATAAGGAGAAAAAAAAACCATAAATAGCACAGCCGAGTAAGCCACATTCGCCAAATGGAAGTTTCCCCGATATATTTTTCCCGCGTCGGGAATTCGTCAATATGGCCGCGTATTGAGTGTTGGTTGACGGGCGCGATAGTTCCGCGACGTTTATATATATACAATCATATGTATGAATACTCTTGGGTAGAGTATATACACAAATTTATGTATAAGTGCTTTGTATGAAATAGAGCGACGGTGGCTCAATGGTGTGGACTGTTCTCTTCGGATCTTGTGGGTGCAAAATCCGCCACGTACCAATGTGTTTCCGAATTTTTTCAATTATATGTACGTTTATCCGACGCTCTTACGGTGAAGGAAAACATCGTGAGTAAACATGCACATGCCTGCGAAGATATTCGAAGGTTGTGCGTGAAGTCGGCCAATCCGTGCGCTTCGGTGGGGACGTTTAATGAGCTGATGATGATGATGGTATGGACTATGAAATAATTAAGTGAATAGTCGGTTATTACGTCAAGGGTTCCGGTTCTATTCCCGGACAGTAAAATATATGTATGCATAAACGTGTCTATAATATAAGAGCATTTATAAAAAACACAAAGCATGTTTATCTTCTGATAAGTAAACATATGTAATACAAGCTCCTCTATTAAATTAGGGATACATAAATGAATGTCCGGCGATATTTAGTGTTCAAACAAGACATTAATTTAATATCGTACATTTGAAAAATAGATTGTATTTATTTAATACTAGAGAATCTACGATTGGCCCAGCATCCAAGATCACCAATAGCGAACATAAAATCTGGCTCTCCGATAGAAAGCGGGCATCTCGGCGACCGATGCGTGCTCGCGTAATGAATAGAAATCACACAGTTTAACAATAACGATGCCACAGTCGGTAGGGGTGTCACCACAGACATCAGAATATACATTAGACTGGACAAGCCGCCAAGTTTATAGGCAGTCCCAGTGTCGCAATTTCTTTTCGGTTCTTACCTGTGAAAAGTTATTATATTTCTTGGAAAATTTACTGATTCATTGCGATGATGGCATGTTACAATTGCACAGGATGGCATTTTGGAAATAAACGGTAATTTCTTCTAATATTCGTGCGTCTTGACTCGTCTCACAGAGCGTAAACTGGTAGCCAGTGTATGCTCGTTGAGCTTACAGTTGTCGCACTTTAAACGCGGCTTGCCCCATCTCCTGTGTTGGGAAATCTGTGGGTGTCACCATAACATGAGGCTGAACTAGCAGAAAAAACGTGATAGATACAAAAAGACTTGTTCTTAAAAAAATCTCAAGCTATAGTTATACTTGTCAACCGTACTCACTAGTTACTACGCCATCGTAAAGATTGTCTTATGCTATAGCAGGCAAATGAGCAAACGGCTCATCTGATGGTAAATGACACCGCCACCCATGTACATTTGCAATACCAAAGGGCGCTGCAATGCGTTGCCGGCCTTTCAACAGGGAATGCGCTCTTTTTTTAAGGTCGCTAAGTCTTTTTTTTTTTTTTTTCGAACTGACTACTGCTGTTGGCCGCAGATGGCCTTTACAGCTTCACCGGGCAGTGGCGAGCGCAATGGTCTCAGCTAGGTCGCTAAGTCGTATCGCTCAGGCAATATCTCCGGCAGCAACTGATTCCACAATTTCGTCGTCCGTGACAAGAAATAACGACAAAAACGCACTGTAGAAGACGTTCATGCATCTATGTGGTGAGGATGAAATTTTGAGTTTGGCCTCGAATTACGGTGCTAAAATGTGACAGCAGGAACGAGTTTGAATAATCCTCAGAGTACTCCCCGTGATAAAGGCCTGAGTATCATCATCATCAGCTCATTAAACGTCCCCACCGAGGGGCACGAGCCTACCCGTATAGAGTGATTAGGCATTAGTCGTCCACTCGGGCCCAGTGCGGATTGGACGACTTCATACACAACCTTCGGATCTCTTCGCAGGCTTGCATGAAGGTTTCCTCACGATGTTTTCCTTCACCGTAAGAGCGTCAGATAACGTACATATATATTTTCGAAAATTCGAAAATACACGTGTCGGGATTTGAACCTCAGCCCTCCCGGTAGGAAGGCGACAGTCCACACCATTACAGTCCATGCCTGAGTATAACGGCATTAAATTAAAGAGGTTGTTCCGCAGTCGCCAACACCCTATTGTTGCACAGAGCGAGTATCCACTCTCGGTTTATAGCGCATACATATTTATACAGTCCAGGGCGCTCGCCCCGCGGTGGCAGATCCAAGATAACAGAGATGTATTTACGAGGATAACGGGAGGTCTACTATGTCACACGACGATGCGACAGTCCCGATTGTTCTGCGAAAGTCGGATTAATTTATCAACGATTTCGTGTAGTTCAGATGCTGCTGCTACACCAAAGGTTGTACAAAGAGGTTACATTTGATGTTCATAGTTGTTATTGAAATAAAAATAGTTCAAAGTACGAAAAATGTAGCTTCTGTTGCGAATTACAGTTGACCGGGGTGCTTACGGCCATCTCTTAAAACAGTGTTACAATAATATTACTTCGCCTTTTCCGGGTACATAAATACTGACGTATCATCATTTACCCCCAGGACTTTGTTAAAGGTTAAGGTTATCCATCTTTGCTCCCTACTTAACCGCTGAAACCGTGAAGGCAATCTGCGGCCAACAGCAGTAAAAGGTAAAAACAAAAGGAAAACATTTATTTATATGTTTGGAATTAACGAGCAATAATAGTGATCATGAAAATTTTAAACTGTAAAGATATTGGAAATGTAGTACAAAATTATCACTTGTATTT